>JAJPUD010000473.1:257299-282550 GCA_023553655.1 Myrmecobius fasciatus | reverse complement strand
AAAAAAAGGCAGATGAAGGTGGCCTTGCTGTACCAGATCTAAAACTATATTATAAAGCAGCGGTCATCAAAACTGTTTGGTACTGGCTAAGAAATAGAGCAGTCGATCAGTGGCACAGGATAGGATATCAGGACAATCTAGGCAATAACCTTAACAATCTAGTATTCGATAAACCCAAAGACCCCAGCTTTTGGGATAAATACTCACTATTCGGCAAAAACTGCTGGGAAAATTGGGAACTAGTGTGGAAGAAATTAGGGCTTGACCCATACTTGACACCACATACCAAGATAAGATCTAAATGGGTTCATGATCTAGATATAAAGAGGGACTTTGTAAGCAAGTTAGAGGAACGTAATATAGTTTACCTCTCAGACCTGTGGAGATGGAATAAATTTATGTCCAAAGAAGACCTGGAACTCCTAATTGAACACCAGATGGATAATTTTGATTATATTAAGTTAAAAAGTTTCTGTACAAACAAAACAAATGCAGACAAGATTAGGAGGGAAGCATCAAATTGGGAAATCATCTTTACATTTAATGGTTCTGATAAAGGCCTCATTTCTAAAACATATAGAGAATTGTCTCACATATATAAGAATTCAAGCCACTCTTCAATAGATAAGTGGTCAAGGGATATGAACAGACAATTTTCAGATGATGAAATTAAAACCATCTCTAGTCATATGAAAAGTTGCTCCAAATCACTATTGATCAGAGAAATGCAAATTAAGACAACTCTGAGGTACCACTACACACCTGTCAGATTGGCTAAAATGACAGGAAAAGATAATGATGAATGTTGGAGGGGATGTGGGAAAACTGGGACATTAATACATTGTTGGTGGAACTGTGAATGGATCCAACCATTCTGGAGAGCAATTTGGAGCTATGCTCAAAAAGTTGTCAAACTGTGCATACCCTTTGACCCAGCAGTGTTTCTACTGGGCCTATATCCCAAAGAGATCTTAGAGGAGGGAAAGGGACCCACATGTGCAAGAATGTTTGTGGCAGCCCTTTTTGTAGTGGCTAGAAACTGGAAACTGAAGGGATGCCCATCAATTGGAGAGTGGCTGAATAAATTATGGTATATGAATGTTATGGAATATTATTGCTCTGTAAGAAACAACCAGCAGGACGATTTCAGAGAGGCCTGAAGGAACTTGCATGAACTGATGCTGAGTGAAACGAGCAGAACCAGGAGATTATCATACACAGCAACAACAGTATTAAATGATGATCAATTCTGATGGACATGGCTCTCTGCAACAAAGAATTGTCTCAAACCAGTTCCAATTGTTCACTGAAGAAAACCATATACACCCAGAGAGAGGGAAATGAAATATGGACCAAAACGTAACATTTCCATGATCTCTATTGACATTTGCTTGCATTGTGTTGCCTTTCTCTGATTCTTTTTTTTTCTTGCAGATAGGATTTTTCTTGCATAACTTCTCAAGCATTTCAACATTATTAACATGTAGTGGACTTCCTGCCATCTAGGGGAGGGGAAGGGACTGGGGGTAAAATTTGTAATGGAAAGCTTTGTAAAGATCAATGTTGGGGAACTACCCATACATATGCTATACAAATAAAAAGCTTTAATAAAATAAAAGAAAAAAATATTTCTAAGGTTCTCTTTTATTAAAAAAATTAAAAATAGCTTTTTATTTTCAAAATACATGCAAAAATAGTTTTTAACATTCATCCTTGAAAAACCTTGTGTTCTAAATTTTTCTCCCTCTCTTCCCCTCTTCCTTCTCCCCTAGACAGCAAGTAATCCAATATAGGTTAAAATTTTGTAATTCTTCTAAATGTATATACACATTTATCATGCTGCACAAGAAAAATCTGATCAAAAGGAAATAAATGAGAGAGAAAAAACATGAAGCAAACAACAATAATAAAAATGGTGAAAATACTATGTTGTGATCTACATTCAGTCTCCATAGTACTCTCTTTGATACAGATGGAGCTTTCTATCACAAGTTTATGCAATTGGCCTGAATCATCTCATTGATAAAAAGAGCCAGGCCCATCACAATTGATCATCACATAATTCTGTTGTTGTTGTGTACAATGTTCTTTTGGTTCTATTCATTTCATTTAGCATCACTTCATGTAAATCTTTCCAGGCTTTTCAGAAATCAGCCTGCTCAACATTTCTTATAGAACAATAATATTCCATAACATTCATATACCATAACTTATTTAGCCATTCTCCAACTAATGGTCACCCACTCAGTTTCCAGTCCCTTGCTACTACAAAAAAGGCTCCTACAAACATTTTTGTATTTATCCCTTGACCATTTATTAATACTATATTATAATATATATTATATAACATTGTATACTATATAATATGTATTGATATATGTTACATATATTATATAATATATATTATACTGTATATAAATTTATAAATTTTAGTTAATTCTTTATATATTTTGGAAATGAAGCCTTAATCAGAACCCTGGGATGTTAAATTTCCCCCCAATTTTCTACTTCCCTTCTAATCTAATCCTAAAAGTTTTAATGCAGTTTTAATAACTTAAAATAACAAGAAACAAAACCTTTTTATTATCCTTCCTAAAATTATGTTAACCTTTTTAATAGCTATGTCATTACCAGAGGAAAGTCTCCATTACATGATAAAAAGACATGAGTGAAGATTGCAATGGAAAAGAAGGTATAAAAGGGGTGTAATCTGTCCTGGAGAAAAGACTGCTCACAATGATGACATGCCTCCATCTAAATATTACCTTTACAACAAAGTCTTACTCTAGTATCTCATTGTGTCATGAAAGTGATTCTTCTTTAACTCTATGTCAACAGAACAAAAGCTCTGGCAATTTTTACCACATTGAAAAGGCTTCAAATATGGATGGGTAAAGAACTTTATTAAGTTTATCATTCCCCAAAAATTAGGAGGGGGCTTAGTCATTGGGATATAGATGGATGGATAGATAGATAAATGTCTACTTTTTTTTTCCTTTACAGGCCCAGAATTTCTCATGAATAGTCTGTTAAAGAGAGTGCGATCTCTGTTAGTAGACAGTATCCAGATGGATAAAATCATGGATATTTGAAGAAGTATTTTGATCAATTAAAACATCCAGATTGCTTTTTCAGTTGAACTTGGACAATACTGGTTCATGTGAAAAAAAAAATCTAAATTCAGGGCATTTAATTCTATTAAATTTCATTTTATGGGCTTTAGCCCACTGGTATAGCCTGGAAAAAATTATTTTGAATCTTGAATTTGTCAACTATCATCTAGCTATTATTCCTATCTATCATTTTATTATCTTAAGATTTTGATAAGCATATATTCTATTTATTTTTCTATGCCATAAAGAATGCTTGACAGGATGGGGCCAATAACAGAGTCCTTTGACAAAGCCACTAAAACTCCTCTTTAGGATGACATTATCTAAGCCTGGTTCAACCAACTGCAAATTGTCCAGCTGTATCATTGGTCCAGTGTGAAGATTATCATCTTATCCACAAGAATATCATGAAGCATTTTGCCAAAAGCTTTGCTGTAATCAAGATATATTATACCTATTGTTATTGTTATTCAGTCATGTTTGATCTTCATGTTCCCATGTAGGGTTTTTTTTGTTTTTGTTTTTTGTTTTTGGCAAAGATACTGAAATGGTTTGCCATTTCTTTCTCCAGCTCATTTGACAGATGAGGAAACTGGGGCAAAAACAGGGTTAAGTGGCTTGCCCAGGGTCACAAAACTAGTGAGTGTCTGAGGCTGAATTTGAAGTTAGGTCTTTCTAACTCTGGGCCCAGCGCTCTATCCATTGCTCCACCTAGCAGTTCTTGTTATATATAACATTTCACTTATCTATGACTCCAATACTGTGATAGCAATAGCTAACAATGTGCATTTTGCAGCTTTTTTAGATTTGCAAAATACTTTCCAAATATTTTCTCATTTGATCTTCACAGCAAATCTGGAAAGCAGGTACTATTCTCACCCTCATTTTAATAGATGAGGAAACTGAGGCAAATAAAGATTAATTGGCTTGTCCAGGTTCCAACAGCTAGTAAGTACCTGACCTTGGAATTGAAATCAGGTCTTCTTGACTTTAGGCTTAGCTCTCTATCTGCTTCCAAAGTTTTCTCCATCTCATACACACTATTCTATACAACACATGCTATTTCACCATAATGCATGTGGCGGCATATAATTATTGCCCATAAACTATCCTTGAATATAGAGTTAGTTTTATATTTTGAAGTTACCATCCTGGTTTCAACATGGCCATCAATCTAACATAAATTTAGCACTCAACAGTTTACTCTCTGCTTACAGACTGAGGGGGAACAGAAGACAAATAGATACAATGAAAATGTTCTCTCTAAACAGCAACTGTTCTACAAAGAAACTCTCTCTGTGTGTCTTTCTTTCTCTGTCTCTGTCTCTCCATGTTTGTGTTTGTCAGCCTTTCTCTCTGTTTGTCTCTCTGTGTCTCTGTCTTTTGCCATAGGACTTGAAACAACCTGCATATCGAAAAGTATTCTGGAAGGGCATTTGGTAGCTTTGGGTTCCAGTCCTCCACATGAAATTAATTTGTTGTATGTTCTTGAATAGCTCTATTATTCTCTTTGTGGCCCAATTTTCATTTTTTGAAAGCTATGGGAGGTAGACCAGATAGTCTTTTGTGATTTCTTATTGCTGGAGATCTATGATGCCTTGGTCTCTAAAGTTCTTTCCAAATCTCACATTTTACAGATCTACCCGGATCATTGATTCAGAATTAGAAGGGAGCTGAGAGTCTGTGAATCCAAGCACCCTCACTGGATAGATAAAGAACCTGAGACTTAGAACAATTAGTTAAATGAATTGCCCAAAGTCACACAGCTAGTAAAAGGGTAGAACTGGAATGTGAACTTGGGTTTTGATAGGTGGTGCAGTAGATAAAATGCTGGGCCTGGAGTCAGAAAGATTCATCTTCCTGAGTTCAAATCTAGCCTCAGATACTTACTAGCTGTGTGAGCTTAGGCAAGTCACTTAATTTCTTTCTCATCTGTAAAATGAATTTGGAGAAGAAAATGGCAAACCACTGCAATATCTCTGCCAAAAAAACAAAAAACAAAAAACAAAAACAAATTGGAGTCATTGGGGGAAGGGGTACAATTGAAACTAATGGGGAGAATAAGATCCCCCAGCAAAAAGATTCTAGGTTTTTTAGATTATAGGGAGGGGCAGTTGTCAGGAGAAAACTTGAATTACTGTCCAAGCTATTCCCAGATGTAAGCAGAGAAGAGTATGAAAAAATTATCTAATCCTTAAATAGACCTTTTGTTCTTAAGGAAGCTTTCTGTTCCATGTCAAGTTCCTTGTACTGTTAAAATCATCATGACCCCACAGTTACTATATTCAGTAAGAAAGCCAAGTTATGATGTCAACCCCCCAGGTTATCTTTCTCCTAGAAAAGAACCTACCAGTATCCCACTTCTTTATGGGTTCATTAGGAACTGCCTGCCTTATAGCTTCTTTCCCCTTGTTATGGCATCTTCCCCTTGTTAATTGTCTTTCCCCATGTTAATGGCTAAAACTCCCTTTTAGAAATTAGCCTGCTCTGCAGTAGAATAAAATCTTTACCTCTTGATTTGGAGATGGTCTAAGCCTACAAATTATTTTGAGATACCTTATGATACCAGCCTGAAACTCCAATATATTTTGAGGGTTCAAACCTCTGCTCCCCAACATTTGGTGGGCCATATGAGGAGAGTCTTGGAATACTAGTATATTTTTGGGTTCAGTGCTTTTGCATCCCTATGATGAGGTCTTGGATTCTTAAGTGGGGTTGACAGAAAGAGCCTGAAATATTGATAAATTTACTCCTCAAAGCAAGCAGGAAAGGGCACTGATAAGGACCAGTTCAACCTTATAGTCCCACCCTCTGTGGAGGTCATGGGTAGCTTCTTTAGTGTTCAGTTAGAAATCCAAATTATGTCAGATCCCCTGAGGTTAAACTCCCCTTATAAATCTGTCCATGGCTCACATCATCTTTGCTGAACCCCTTTTGGCTGAAGCCTGCCGCAGGTTGTCTTATAGTATCTTTCCCTTCTCCCCTTTCATGCAATGTTCTATCTTTCTTCTCATCCTCCCACTATACTTTACAATGTCTTTCTTCTTCTTATAGCTAAATAACTCTTTTAGGGTGCTAAATTCCTTTCTGGATTTGATTTAGCCTGCCAATTAAGGGCATATTCCCGCCTCATGGAATATTTCTCCTGGTTAATTGTGAGTTCCACTAGAGAACTTGTCCCTATTGTTAATTGTTAAAACTCCTTTCCTTGCTAACTTTATTGCTCTCTGAACTCTTATTTCATATTTACCATCCTGGTGTCTATTGCATTTATTCATTTTGTTTGTAACCTCTTTTCACAGACCTACCTTTTGCTAAAGAGAATGGTCATTGTGACAACCCTAACATTTGGTGCTTACATCAATCTTATCATTTGGTGCTAAATCTCAGACATATCACCTGTACCCCATCAAAACAACTAAACAACAATTGTTGTATTGAAATCCAATGCACCACAGCAATTCCCTATGATCATAAGAAGAGAAAAATATTCTCTTGGGAGAACTTTCAATTTTCATTGAATTTCTTACAGGAGCTCAATTAAATTTCATTCAGGCTCTGGCTAATCTTGTCTGACTGCAGTTAGACCAAAAAAGGACTGTCTAGTAAAAAGAAATCTATACTAGACTGTATTATGGCCCTACTAAGAAGCAGTGAGCTCAAAGGCAAGCATAATAAATGAAACAAGTCAACAAAATTTTAATTTTTTGTTTCTTTTGGGGAAAAAAAACTTCCTTTAACTTCCTATTTGGACATATAATGTTTACACAAGATGGTTAGTAATAAGCTGGCTAAGGTCAGCAGACCCCATTTCAAGTTTCAGCTCTTTTTTGGCCCTCTGAGCTAGGACTTCACTTAATTTTTTTGAACCTTAATTCTCTTGCCTATGAAATGCATATAATATTTGTATATCTTTATGCCCTAGGGCTTTCACTTAATTGCTTTGAGCCTGGGTTCTCTCAGTGTCTCCAAATGGGGATAATAACACTTATGCTACTTACTTCACAGAATAGTTGGGAGGATCAAATAAGAAAAGTATATAAACACACTTTGAAACTATAAAGCACCATATATATCCACAGGTAAGTATATAACATATAAGGGGAAGTATATATACAATTTCTCCCAAGTAATTATTGGAGAAAAAAGCCTGTAGGCTCATATTAAAAGAAATTAAAAGTGTCTAACTAAAGTATTTTTACCTCTTACAACTTCTATTATTGTTTCTCCAGCAAAGTGCTGAATTAACAGCCTTGGGATTTACAAGAACTGGGTGACTAACAGCAGGGAATTTCTCTCAGTCTCTTTTTTTCTTCCTGCCCTGGACCTGAAAGGGTTGCCTTTTAAGTGTGAGAGGGCAGTTCAGTCTCTGTTCCCATACAGATTTTGGTGTGCTGTCTCAGAGGACCAGTTAAGACCAGTTGCTAGCTGTTTTGCAATGTTGACTTTCATCTGGTAGGAACTGGCCTGAAATCACCAAGGCATTTTGAGGAGCCACAGAACATCAGATAATAATTTTATTTCCTCTTACCCTGGATTCAGTTCAAACTGGAAGTCTGTAGATGAGAAATTCCATATTCTACCCTATTTTCTCTCTGTTTCTAATCTCAGATTTCTTGGGATTCCGCCTTCTCCTCAGACACTCCTCCCTTCCAATTCCATTCTGGTTTCCTCCTATGGTCTGCCAATTTCCCTCTGAAATTCTTAGAAAATTAGTTGATTAAACTCTTATTTAAAGGAAATGGGAGGGATATTTTGTTGTTTTGTTTTGTTTTGTTTAATTGATATGATGCTGGAGGTTCAAAATTTAACTAACCTTATTTTCTAAAATTTAGGCAACATTTTGATGTTATTGTCTTTGTAGCACTGGAAGTACAAATAGCAAAAATGCAAATATGCCTACTTGACATGTAATCAACTTTGTCTAAATTTCAGCATTTTCTTGCAAAGCCCCAAACACCTCACCCAAATTACCTCTGGGCTCAGGGAATTAGATGGGGTTTTGTCATAGATAAGGGATGTGAATGTGTCTATCTATTCCTTTCTCCATATAGTTGTTTTCCACCTTAAAGGAGAACACACTTTTTTTTTTTCCCTTTGTTTGAGTGCCTTTTAGGGAACTGGCAACATATCAGCCCTTAACAGAATTTCATGGATAGTAAAGCTGGATGACTCTGACTACAATTTTGATAAACCGTAAAACCTCATTAATTTAGACACCACTTATTCAGAATTTGTGATAATTTGGACAGAAATTAGTCTGGTTTACCTTTGCACTATCTATAAAGAAAGGATTTGCTAAATAAATTGATAATGAAAACAAAATTGCCTGAGAAGTATTTAAATTACTTAGGAGAACAAGCTGTTTGCAGGTACCCTCAAGCACTTTGAAAGCACCATTTAGAATTGATATGCTAATTGAAAATCATTCTCAACTATTCATTAAAGTAAGTCTTTTTTGTTAGTTTAATTCTAGTTCTACCTGTACTTGAGAGCAAAACAACTTTTATTTTTAAAAAAGTCAACAATTCATATTTTTCAATATTTTAATCTGATTGTCTTTTCATTTCATTCTGATTAGTAGTTTGCAGGGCTTTAAGATGTGCCCCATATTAATTAATCAATAACTGAACAGAATATGAACTGTTCAGCTAGGTGGTACAGTGGATAGAGTGCCAGGCTTATCTTCATGAGTTCAAATCTGATGCTCAGACTCTGAAGAAATTACTCAATTCTGTTTGTCTCAGTTTCCTCACTTATAAAATGAGCTGGAGAAGAAAATGGCAAACTCCTTTAGTATCTTTGCCAAGAAAACTCCACAAAGGGATCATGAGCAATTGGACATAACTGAAACAACTCAACAACAAATTATAGATGGTTGGCCTCAACAATTTATGGTTTTCTAGCTCTTTATAATCAAACACAATTTGGAAGTAGAAATAGAAATGAAAATAATAAATTCTAGAAATGTCATTGTTAAGTGTCTAAGGCTGGATTTGAACCTGGGCTTTCCATCTCCTGTACCACTTTATCTATCCATCTGTTGTATATCTACCTATCCACTTACCTGTTGTTCTTACTAAATCACCTTAGAGAATATCTTTACTGAGAGCTCATTGGCTGAAAATCAAAGAATAACAATAGGAGAAATTTGGCCCTTTTGATTAATTCTAAAGCTCTAGAGAAATTGGGCCCTCTGGGGACCACATTTACCAAAAGGAACGGGAGTTGGGAAAATCATCCTAGAAGAGATTGTGAATTGTCATAAAATGAAAAAAAAACTTTCAATTCTAGTTTTCAAAATGACTTCAACATTGGCTCTACTTGTTTATCATTCTTGTTGATTCTACATTTAACCCTCATTCTGTTTTACTAAAATATAAGAAGGAATGATTATTAGTATAATCTCCAGACTTTATAGTGGAACTATTTTGGAATTACTAAGTAATTAGGGTAAGAAAAATTTCCTTAATGATTTTAATAGTAAGAAAGCAACACAGACTCATTTTAATGCCAACATATAAGTAACATTATTTCAAGAAATATAAACT
Source organism: Myrmecobius fasciatus (assembly GCA_023553655.1). NCBI lineage: Eukaryota > Metazoa > Chordata > Mammalia > Dasyuromorphia > Myrmecobiidae > Myrmecobius > Myrmecobius fasciatus. The sequence continues at coordinate 272,886 of JAJPUD010000473.1, read as the reverse complement.
TTTTATAAATTTTTGTTCTGATTCAAATGCTGCATTCTATGACAAACATGAGTTGTTTATTTCATAGAAAGTAAAAAAGGATTTTATTGGCTCCAAGTTTTTGGCTTTTCTGAAACTGGGTTAGACATTGACCCAAATATAGGCTGTGTATAGGACCACACTTCTGTTCTACTCCCAGACTAAAATGCAACTTCTCATATTCAGCTACTGCCAAAATGGCAATGAATTTGCTTTTGTGCCTTTGGAAAGAATTTTTCAAGAAGGGAGTGTGTCAATAGGAAACTTGCAAAATGAGACAACAGAGCAAGCTTTTATTTTTGAAATTCTGGCAATCACTTCAGTGATGTTCACTATGGTTTTTATCATAAGCACAATACATACTGTTATCCTCTTTGATTAATAGATATGATCTTTTCTGAGTGATGAAAATCAGATAAATAAAGTATCTCTAACTTTGAAGTTTGACATCACAGTGGATCGTAAATCCTACAACCTAGAAGTGATAATGAATTTAGCTTTGTGTAATATAGCAGGCCAAGGCTCTGGATTGTTATGTGTGATATTTTGTTGAGTTTAAAGAGGATGGGCATCCCCCCAAGTTAATGTTGGAAATGTTGGCAAAGGCCCAGTTCTTTGGTGGGGAGGGGAAGTGAGGAGATGCTAGCTTGGATTACCTTCTTTATTTTTTTAATAAAAGCTTTTTCTTTTCTTTTTTTTAAAACTTTTTTAATTAAAGCTTTTTATTTTCAAAACATATTCATGGATAGTTTTTCAATATTGACCCTTGCAAAACCTTGTGTTCCAGTTTTTCCCCTATCCCTTCCCCTAGATGGCAAGTAATCCAATATATGTTAAATATGTGCAAGTCTTCTATACATATTTCTATAATTATTGTGATGCATAAGAAAAATCAGATCAAAAAGGAAAAAATGAGAAAGAAAACAAAACGCAAGCAAAAAATAACAGAAAGAGTGAAAATACTATGTTGTGATCCACACTCAGTTCCCACAGCCCTTTCACTGAGTGTAGATGGCTCTCTTCATCACAAGACCATTGGAATTGGCCTGAAACATTTCATTGTTGAAAAGAGCCACATCTATCAAAATTGATCATTGCATAATCTTGTTGCTGCCATGTATACAATGACCTCTTGTTTCTGCTCATTTCACTTAGCATCATTTCATGTAAGTCTCTCCAGGCCTCTCCAAAATCACCCTGCAGATCGTTTCTTATAGAACAATATATTCCATAATATTCATATACCGTAATTTATTCAGCCATTCTTCAACTGATGGGCATTCATTCAGTTTCCAGTTTCTTGTCACTACAAAAAGGGCTGCCACAAACATTTTTGCACATGTGAGTATCCATTCTCTCCTTTATGATCTCTTTGGGATACAAGCCCAGTAGAAACATTGCTGGATCAATGTTTGCACAGTTTAGGTATGCACAGTTTGATAGCCTTTTGGCCATAGTTCCAAACTGTTCTCCAGAATGGTTGAATCAGTTCACAACTTCATCAATTATGTATTAGTGTCCCAGTTTTTCCACATCCCCTCCAATATTCATCATTATCTTTTCCTATCATCTTAGCCAATCTGAAAGGTATGTAGTGGTATCACAGAATTGTCTGTAATTTGCATTTCTCTGATCAATAGTGATTTAAAGTACCTTTTCATATGACTTGAATTGGTTTCAATTTTTTCATCTGAAAATTATCTGTTCATATCCTTTGACCATTTATCAATTGAAGAATGGCTCAAATTCTTATAAATGAATCAATTTTATATATACTTTAGAAATGAGGCCTTTATCAGAACCCTTGAATGTAAAAAAAAATTTTTGCCAGTTTATTGCTTCCCTTTTAATCTTGTCTGCATTGGTTTTGTTTGTACAAAAACTTTTTAATTTAATATAATCAAAAATATCTATTTTGTATTCAATAATGTACTCCAGTTCTTTTTTGGTCACAAATTCTTTCCTTCTCCACAGATCTGAGAGATAAACTACCCTTTGTTCTTCTAATTTACTTATAATATCATTCTTTATATCTAATTCATGAACTCATTTTGACCTTGTCTTGGTATACGGTCATAGGTATGAGTCAATGCCTAGTTTCTGCCACACTAATTTCCATTTTTTTCCAGCAGTTTTTGTCAAATAGTGAATTCTTATCCCAAGAGCTGGGGGTCTTTGGGTTTGTCAAACACTAGATTACTATAGTCATTGACTATTTTGTTGGACTACTTTCTATGAAGAGTTTTTCTTTCTACTCTACTTGTTCTTTCTACTGATGGAAAATGTTACAAATAAAAATGTAATGCAGTTCTAGCAAAGCAAATACAAAAATAAGCTCAAGGAGTTTACATTCTCATAGGATGAGACTGCATATACTGGGGAACGGTCACCAGAGAAGAGTGTTTTAATTTTAAAAGTCACTGGAATAGTGTGTCATCTGCTTACAATCATTCATTTATAAATTCATTCAAAGAAACATTTACTGAATGTATTTTATAAAACAACTCAAGTCCAATTCACCATGCCCCTATTGAGGAAGTAAGTACTATGTTAGTGATTGGAAATACAAAGATAAAAATGAAACAGCTGCTATCTTCAAGGTCACATTCTATTGACTACAAACATCATGTATACATATAATTAAGTGGAAAATAAATGCAAAGTAATTTGGATGTGAGTAGGAAATTAAAAACATGAAGAATTATGAAAAGCTTCAAACAGGAAGTAAGACTTGGAGGGAGCTAAGGATTGGAAGTGAGGAGAAAACACCTTGCAGATATGATATTCTAGGGCAAGACCCTAGGCACTAGAAGGGACTCAAAGATGAGTAAGATATGATCCTGCCCTCAGAAAATAATATATTACTTTAATATAAAATGAAACAACAACAACAAAAAAATATTATGAAAGTTCAGAGGAAGAAAAGGAAGCCATCCAGATAGAGATTCTGGTTAAGGATGAAAATTAAAGCAGAGAATGTAGATATAAATGAAGTTTAAAAAATTATTAATTACATTTTATGTTTCATTAATTCTTGCTTTAGGAAGAAGGAATGGGGAATTCTGGTTTGGGGAAAGTTTTTTGGAGCAGGTAATATTTGACTTGAGTCTTGAAGAGTGGATGAGATTTTGACAGATTGGAATGAAGAAATGTCATTTTAGAAAGAGTAACAGTGTGAACAAAGGTGAAAAAGCCCAAGGTTTCGATTTGGTAGTAGCCTCTGGCATATAAAGAGAGTTAGTATAAGATAAGATGGGAAAGCCAAGTTGGGCCTGATTGTGGTAAGATTTGGAAGCTAATAAAGGAGTTTGGTCCATATTCAATACAACTGATGCTAGTTGTATTGTTCTTCAGATCCCAGGTCGTGTCCTTCCAAACCTGGTTGGATGTGAGGGATATGAAAAAGAAGAAAGAGTTCACAATAACTCCAAGGTTTCCTACCTCTCATTGGCTAGGAAAATGGTGATACCATTAACAAAAATATAGAAATCAGGGAGACAGATATGTTTAGCATGGATGGGAGAAAGAGGGAGATAATTAATTCAATCTTTAATGTTTGAGGTGCTGGAGTTATCACCTATAAAATCCTTCTAGATAAAGGGCTAGATAATGGCACAATGGATAGAGTGTGGGATCTGAAATCAGAAAGACTCATCTTCCTGAATTCAACTGCCACCACAAACACTTAGTGTGTGACTCTAGGCAAGTTACTTAACCTTGTTTGCCTCAATTTCCTCATCTGTAAAATGAGCTAGAGAAGGAAATGGCAAACTTCATTTCCTTGGGTCCAGAAAACCCTAAATGAATAGACAAAGACTCAAGCATGACTGAACAGCAACCACAAAGAGATACTAGTTGCAATTATGGTGTGTGTGTGTGTGTGTAAAAAAAAAAAAAAAAACAACAACTCAAAACTCCATCAAAGCAGAATATATAGAAATAAATAATTTTTGTATGTATTAATTACATGCTATATGCCAAGTGTTTTGTCAAGCATTGGGTATGCAAATGGAAAAGTCCCTATTCTTAAGTAGGTCATTTAATTGGGGGAGATAACCCATATAGGAAGGTTCACCTACAAAATATTTGGAAGAGTGTTATAGGCCTAAAATTATAGATGCAGGTTTGATGGCAAGGGCCAGGCATTCTTATAGCATTTGTGGCAAATCAGTTGTCATAACCTGGTGGGCTGAGGGGTGTAATGACAGGACAGAGGGTAAGATCCCATTGTCTTCAATCTTACAGAAAGATTATAGATGGTAATTCTCTACTCCTTAAAATGGCCAAGTCCTTTTGGCAAGTAAGGAGCTTGGTTTATCACCATCAACTAGGTGAAAGAAAGCCTGAGAGTTAAAATAGTGCCAGGACTCCGAGTTCCCTCCCACTGGGATAGAGATGTGAGGTCAGGGGCCACTAGAAAAGGGGAGGGAGATTTTGCAGGAAAAGTGAAATTTCCTGCAGTGCTTCTTCCTGCTGGGTTACCAGATGGAATCTTAACAGAACAGGTCATTAGGCTGCCATTGGGTAGGGGGAAGATACCCTATGTACTTCCTGCTGGGTCTGAGAGATGGGATCTGGGGCAGGAAGACAGACAGAATTTTGAAGAATGCCTACATTTAGAAGTGAGAGAAGGAAAGGGACACAAAAGAAAGGTAAGAGGTAATCTGGAGGAAGATAGAGTCAGTGAAGTCTATTGTTGGCATGGTAGTTCCAGCTTGTTGGATAGACTCATGGAAGAAAAAGAATAAGAGATTTAGAGATACAGGTCTTAGGTTTTTAATCTGGCTCTGTGTCTTGGGAACTTTTGTGGCTTGTGACAAATCACTTCTCATTGGATTTTAGCTTCTAGTCTGGGAAAGGAGGGGGTTGGATTATGTGATCTCTTCAAGACCTAAATCCTGAGATCCTATAAATAGGAAAGTATTAAAGGAAGTCTGAGTCACTTTGAGATTATAATCATTTATTCCCTTGGGATTGATTGAATACTTTCTCTATGCCCAGCAATATATTGGGTATTATGAGAGGTAAATTCTTTAATCTGTTTCAGAAGGTTTTTATAATCCAGTTAGGGAAGAAAGGAAGTTAAAAAGTGGTTCCATTTTGGAAGGAATGATGAAAAATTCAATTTCATAAACTTCAGATGACAATGAAACATTTAAATAAAAAGCCCTAGAGACAGATGGAGGCATGTGATTAAGAAAAAGGATAAGAAGGCCAGGTAGAGAAGGATGGATTTTATTAGTAAATTCAGATATTGAGGGAAATTCTGGTTTCTCAGGTAAGCCAGGCTCCACTTCACTCACTCTTCCCTAAGTGAGAGAAGCTTTACCAATTCCCTTTCAAATCTCTTGTCACAGTATGATTTGACTCATTTTCTTCTTTCCTTTGTTGAAGGGGCCATAAAAGCAATGCCTGAAACAAATGTAATTCTTCAGACAGCAGGTTTGGTTGCCCTTTTAAAATACTTAATTTACAAAACTGCTCCCTTTTATGGGGGCCATCTTCTAATCAGGGAAATGAGCCACTTCGATTTATGAAAGCAGGTTGGGGTTTTTGTTTTGTTTTAGGGAAATTTTCTGCTTGAATCCGCTCCATTTTTCATCTAGGTCCAATGAACACAGTTTCATTTTATCCCAATATGATGGTAGATGGAATGAAAGAGAAATTCCTTTAATTCAATAGTGAAACTTTCCAGTTTGAAGTGTTTCAAAACAGGAGCTAATTAATAAATACAATTCTGTTACAAAGGCAGTAAGCATTGCCATCCTCATTTTTTACAGTTGAGGAGGCTGCAATTAAAATGGTTTGCCCTAGGCTGCACACCTAGTCTGTGGTAGAATGGAGATTGGAACTCAGAAGCACTAACCCTATTGATATCAGGAGGCCATGTTCCCTCTCCAGGGAACAATCTGCTTTTATAAGGTTTTGTAAACTAACAATGACTTTCTACAATGACTGAAAAGAGCCCTTGGCACTGGCTGTGCAATTAGCAATGTTCTTGTCACTAACTGTGATTGACCTGCTGGAGAGTTTAACAGGAACAGGGACTCACTGTAGGACCACCAACCCATTACCATTACTCAAGACTATTTATTCACCAGTGGCAAACAGTTGATGAGTTGATGATTCCTACAACTTTAAGAACTGTGTCTCACGAAGTTTTCTGATCTGTTGTATATACTGAAGAAGTAGGATTCAGATAAATAATAATTAATTTATTGTGAATCTTCACAGTTTTCAGAGACGGGCATCAAATATGAATATCCCCACTTCACAGATACTGAAGGTGAGGTACAGAGAAAAAACTTTTATTTTTCAAAGGTCACATTGTTTTTATGAAATTATCCTTAACTATTTCTTCTCTGCATTTCAATTGCCTAGTAGAGAGAGAACTAGTCTTATAGTCAGAAAAACCTTTGTACATATCTTCTACTAAAAAGTTATGTGACTTGGGCAAGGTACTTAATGAGTTACTTCAAACTACTCTCTTTGTTATATAAGTATTTTCAATCTATAGTCATGGAAGGAGTTTCTATAACCTGAAGCTCCCCAAGCTGAAAACAGGTCTAGTTCTTTAAAAAGTAAATAATTTCAAACTTTTGCTAATTGTTCTTCCTTTCTATGAATATTTGCCTGATGGAACTTTCTAAATACTGGACCAAAAAAAATATCAGAAAAGAGTAAAAAATTAATTGGAGAACCACATTGATTTTTAACAGTTTTAACAAATAAAATAACTGTTACAGGTCTCTTTAAGTATGTGTTATGCCTTAACCACATAAACTATTTTTTGGTTTTATTTGGGGGTTTAACAGTAGACATTAATAACAACTAATGTGTATAATAAGACAATGATCACAGCCTAATTATTAGCTTCAAAACTTAATCCAGAAGCTTAATCCAGATGAAAGTGTAAATCTTGAAAACACACATATATATGCATATATATATGAAAATGGTATTGAAACTAAATAGTAACAGCTTAAAACAATAAATCCCCCTAATGGTATTTTACTTCATATAGCTAACATTTTTATATAAAGGATAGCTATCTATCTATAATGACTATTTTCTGACTAGGAAGTGACATGAAAGAAAAAAGAAATGTTATATAGTAATAGTACTTCATTAAAAAGTATAGGGAAAATTTAATTAACCAAGATAATAGCAACACTGGAACAAACTTGGCCATGTGATAATTTATGAACATAGCCAAGTTTGTGTTGAGAAAGCTATAATACTAGACAAGTTGGCATTTTAATTTATAATATCCTATTTAATTAGAGGTTTTCCTCAACTCACTGAGAAATGAGAATGTTTAAAGACATAAACTGTTTTGAATTGACATGATAAGAAATGTCCCACTCCCAAACTGGCTCCATCATTGAAAATATCAAGTTTCCAACTTGACATGCCCCAAATGCCTTGGCTGCCTCATGCAGTTAAATCATTTCTATCTCTGTGACTATGTTATAGATCAACAGGATGATTGAGGAAAAAAACAGCTTAATATGAACACTGTTGAGGTTCATACATAAGAGAAAAACCAAGAAGAGGGCATAGGTCTTTTCAGAATTTTTATTATTGTCATTCTCTAGCCTAACAAAAAATGCTATTCATAAAATGGGGTAATTCATAGCAGTGACTAGGCATAGTAATCACACATATTGAAAACCTTTGGACAAACTATCCTATAAAGTATAGCAAGTATATCTATTCAGACTTTCTAAGTCTGCATTTTTTTCTCCTATTTTCCATACTGGTCCCTTTTAAAGAATGATCTACATTTTGTATAACAACTTTTGATATTTTGGGGGAATTCCTCCCAATAAATATATTTTTTTTCAGTAAGCTCATTATTTTCAGTTACTGCAGCTGGATCTGAACCCAATGCAAGTCTTCTCATCTTCAAGAATATTCATCGACTTGGTTCTACTTATCAAAGGCTTCAGACAATAAGTTTACTCAGCAAAAAAAAAGCTGCTAGATACAGCTTTCAGTTTTGGCTGTTTAAGGAAACACAGAAAATGTCAAGACAAACCTTATATAGATGCTGGAATCAAAACATTTTTCATCCTTCTCCCAGTGTTGAACTGGTTTGTATTTTTGAAGTTTTTGGCATGATTAAAGGTATTCGTGAGTATGTGTCACCTCTGATTTTTCAGTTTTCATGATAATTTCAGATGAAAAAACTTATAACTAATAAAAATGAAGAAATGTGACAGCCTGGTTATTTGACATTGCTTCTTGAGGGATGATGAAGCCATAGCACATGAAGGCTGCTGGGTTCTGTGAAACAGCCCAAAAGTCAGTTTATAACACGTCCCTAAAACTTTACCAAAGAAATGAAATCTCCCATTCATTCTTTCTTGAGCATAGATGGGATGGATTGAAATAATCCATTAGGTCTATTTCTCTGCAGCAAGTAAGATTTTGCTGCATATGCATTAGTCATGGTGAACATGAAGAATTCTCTACCTTGAGACCATGAAGAGAGCCAGCCAGGAAGAGGTCAGCGTGGCATAATGGGATGAGACTGGGAGTCAGAGATCTTAAGTTTTAGGACCTAGCCTGCTTACTATCTGTGACCTTCTACTAGTCCCTTCATAGGAGCATAGGATCTTATAGGTTGATCCTTCTTCTAATCCAATCACCCTCATTTTCTAGGTAAGGGAACTGAGGCTCTGATAGCTGAAGATGTTCAAACTCACATAGGCATAGTACCTTAAGATTTTAGAGGTAACAAACAAATGGAAAAGATGGCATTTAAACCCTGGTTTTCTGATGTTAAATGGGGTCACCAAGAGTTAGACATGACTGAAAAAAAAACAAATTTCTGATGTCAAATACAGTGTTCACCATCCAGCCTCCAGTCTTTTTTTTTTTTCCTTTTTTTGCTGAGGCAATTGGGGTTATGTGACTTGCCCAGGGTCACACAGCTAGGAAGTGTCTGAGTCCAGATTTGAACTCAGGTCCTCCTGACTTCAAGGCTAGTGCTCTAACCACTGTGCCACCTAGCTGCCCCCAGCCTCCACTCATAACTGGAAATTTGGAAGGGTTGGAGCAGAAGAAAAAATATTTCACAAAATACGTGTGTGTCAGATGATGAGGATCACAGACCAAAGCTGAAGGAGTTTACATTCCCTCAAGGATCTTACATTCTAATGAGGGAGACAATATGCCAGCAATAGATACAAACAATTTATAAGACAAATTGAAAATAATAAACAGAGGAAAGATAGTAACATTAAGGGGACTAGCAAAAAAATTCTTGCAAAAAATAAAATTTTAGTTGAGACTTGAAGGGGGCCAGGAGTTGGATATAAAAAATAGAGAGAGAGAATTTCAGGCTTTAGAGAAAGTAGCGAAAATTAATGGAAGGGGGGGGAGATGAAACATCTTGTGGGAGAGATGATGTCAGAGATCTTAAGCTGATGTCACTGGATCATGGAGTATATAGTGAAAATCTATGTATAAGAATAAAGGAAAGGACTTCTATGTGAGCAAAGCTGGTAGCCTAGATTCCATTCAATTCCATAAATAGTTATGAAGTACTTCCTGTGTTTGGGAACCATTCTAGGTACTAGAAAGACAAAGACAAAAATAGGTAAAAATCGAACTTACAAGCAGGCAGAAGCTAGTTCCAGTTCACTAGGGGGACATGGCTATTCCAAATACTATTGGTTGGGTTAGTGGGGGTCTTGGGCTATCTCTACTAAAGTGAAGAGAAGGTGGGAGTCACGTTAGAGCCACTTCTTTGACCTGCTGGATGCTTGTTACTTCCTGATCCCCCCCTCCCTTCGTCTCATCCTGACCCTCAAGGGTTTTACATTCCACTGAACATTGAATTGTTGGGATTCCATTTTTCATCCACACAAAAAGGGAAGGCAGAACAATGGAGTGGAAGTTCAAGCATCTGAGTCTGTATCTGGCTTGTACAACCTGCTACCTGTGTGACTTTGGACAAGTCATTGCATTTCCCTTTTTGGACAACTCAATTTCTTCATCTTTAAAATGAAGGTTGTTGGACTAGATGGTCAGCAAAAACTGTTCTCACTCAGATTCTGTGATTTAAGAGATGGTTTGATAGTTCCTTTAGGGTGTCTACTGTGCACTTGAAGTGTCTGTTTAGAGGATCAGTGAATGGCCGAAAATTTATTCTCAGCCAGTGAAAAGAATTATTATACCTTCCCATCCATCTACTGAACACAGAGCTGAAATCCCAAGCTGCATTAGGGAAGTACTGTGCCAAACACTCCATCATTCTCAGCTATACTAGGATGAAGGTTCCATAGGGCTCAGATCAGACAGGTCCCCACAGAACTGGAGATCAGGTACCTTTCTTCCTCCACCTCCTTTTCTTTTGAAAGCCCAAGTGGCAACAACTTTCTCTTTGTCTTACTTCCCTCCTTTTTAAATAGCTGCAACTAGTAATAACTAGTCCTCTTTGATTAATGAAGGGGCAAATAAAAAAGCATTTAGGAAGTATTGCTATGCTATGTACCAAACACTGTATATAGAGGGGGATAAAAAGGTGAGATAGTTGCTAGCTTACATTCTAAGAAAAGGTGACAATGCAGACAGAAGGGTTCAGCTGCAGGGCATAGAGAAAGGTCCATTGGTCCTTAGGGTACTATGACAAGACAGACGGTAATGCATCATTTTTAGTGTCGTTTCTCTTGATAAAGTCATATCTGTTTCTCACTTTGAATCATCTGACAGTAGCAAGGACTTTGATTTGATAGTAACGACTTTATTTTTCTGGGCCTTTGGTAGCAGAGGCTGCTGAGGTGGGATCTGTAACACCTATAGTGGCAGTTATTGGGACAAATCTATACAGGGATTTTTCTTCAGGATGATGGAAATAGGGGTCAGGGCAGAAATAGGGTTGGTAATTGGGGTCAGCAATGTGCTAAGTAATTAATTAATACCTGGTTCTCAAAAAAAAAAAAAGGACAACACACTTAGTTTTAATCTTTATTATTAAAATTTTTTCCCAGTTCCTTTTGTGAGTCAAGGCAATTAACAAAATAATAGACCAAGATTTTGATTAACCAGTTTCTGAGGTGTGAACACTCAGAGTCAATTCACAAGCAGGTGGGAGCTGGCTCAGCTTACAGCTTTCTAGGGGCTCCAGCTATTCTCAGTGTTCTTGGATGTGGGGTCTTGGGCTATCTAGCACTAAGGCTGAAGGGAGGTAGAAGTCATGTTAGAAGCCTTAGTTTGACCTATTGGGTGCATGCCGCTTCCTAGTTTTCCTCATGGGCTTTCTCCTCATCCTAAGAAACACTTGGTCACCCATATTGCCCTTCCTGCACTTTGGTTTCTTTTCAGGATCTCTCTTGCCACAGTACCATCAATTAAGCCTGTGACCAAAGGCTGTGAAAGGAGGCTGACCAATTATATGAATGAGCCTAGGGGGGCCAGCAGATAACTCAAACACTAGGAACTCAAGTAGTTTCCCTGTCCTATCCCAGGAATAACTGCCCAGAAATAATACAGTCAGCCTCTCCCCATCTGGCAGCAGTTACCTTATGGTTGAACAACTTACCTAGTCAAGCCCAGTGGTTCAGATCAATCCATTCTGATGAGATCTTCGAATAATACCTGCTTCAATAGTACAGGACTAGGAATTAGCCCAGCTGAGAAGCTGAGGGACTCATACATCAGTGATACCAAACCCTACAGCAAATTTAAGAAGAATTATCTGAAGAAAGAAACACAAGGTTATAGTTCCAGAGTTGTGAGTTGCTTTGATTATGTATGTTTCATTCCTATTATACTTTTAATTCCTTCCCACTCTTCCTTTTGCAGGCTCTTTAGGTATTTGTGAGAGAGAATGTGCCCCTGATTTTGGGGGATAGAATGCTTTGTAACTCTTGTTCTTGTGTTTTGTGTAATTGCTTTGGCTAAAAGATAGATTCCTTGTTGATGGTCAAAGTGAAACTTATTATTTGAGGATTTCCTTCCTCCCTCTCTCAATCTGTCCCTCCTTCTCTTTCTTCCTCCCTACTTCCCTCCCATTTCTTCCTTCTTCCCTCTCCTTCCTTCCTTGTTTGCTTTTGAAAATTTCTTTAATGTCTGGCTTGAGAAAAGACATCTAGATTTTCACATATGCTTCTGCATTTAATCTATTTCAATATATTGTTTTGAATTAAATGTATAAAGAAACTCTAGTTTCACAGACATATGTAATTGAAAAAGGAAGGATTATTTTAATAGACAAATACTATCTTAATATGAAGAATAGTTTTGATGTTGCAGACTTCCTAAAACATCCTGGAGATCTCTATGTGTCTGTGGGCTATATTTTTGAGATCCTCTATTTTAGGAAGTAGTGATTTCCTCATCACTATAGGACTTTGAGCATAAGTTAGATGACCACTTTTGTGGAATATTGTGGACAAGATTTTTGCTCAGATTCAGAATGGAGTAGGTAATCTCCAGAGTTCCATTCACTTTTGAAATTCTATGATTCTATATAAGAATTTGAGTGTATTTTCATAGTGTTGCTCTTCTTAATTTCAAGTGTAATCTTGGCTCACATCTAAAAGATAGGTTTAGGCAACAGGATCCTGATTTATAGCAATTCTATGATCATAAAATGGTTCATGTTTGTTATGATTCTTGTTAGAGATCAGAACTCTTCACAATAGGCTGGGTATTAATTTTTAGCCCTATTCTTAGAAAGTCTTCTTTCTTTGAGTCTCTCAGGCTCAACCCATGGATTGTTATCAGCCTTTCAAAACTCAACTTTCACTTTTTAGTTTCCTAAGACTGCAAATCCTAGAGGACTTTGTAACCAGCCTACCTATTGCCTTTGTAGTTGCATAGGCTTTGAAGAAGCTATAACCAAGTAGGACCACTGGTTTTGGAGACTACCTATTGAGGGTAATTACACTCAGGGATGCCTGTTTCCATTCCTTATGTGTACTAGGACTTCTGCTCTTCTTAGTGTGGATTTGGGCTCCCAGCAGAGGTAATGATGATGTCAGAAACTGGTGATGACTAATGAAATGATAAACTATTATGCAAATGATTCTGACTTTGGATTTAGGAGATTTGTTTGTTTTTTTTTTTAACTGTGCCACTCACTAAATGTGTGGCTTTTGACATAGTTTGATACCACTAAATGGTTCACAGTAGACAGAGTGCAAGACCTGAAGTCAGGAAGATTTGAATTCAAATCTAGCTTCAGGCATAGTAGGGTTTGTTCTCTTCCTACTCTTGGAAAAATCACTTAAACTCCATGAATCTTAATTTCCTCCTCTGTATAACTGGAACCTCATATATTCTATCTATCTCACAACACTGTCATGAGAACTAAGTGAGATAATTTATGTAAAGTGTTTTGTAACCATAATGCACTATATAAATGTGAGTCATTATTATAGTAGAAGAAGCTAAGCTTGGGAGGTGGGAGGTAGGAGGAGCCAGGTCACACACAAATAATATCGGGTGAGATGGACAAAGTGGAGAGCTGTCTTTGCTCAGGATCACATTGGCAAATGACAATTACAAATAATCATCTTATCCCAAATAGTGATACTCAGTATTTATGACTTAACTATAACCACTTTCTCAAAAGTTATGAATGATTATTTAAATGCTAAACCTATTGAACTTTTCTCAGTTCTCATTTTCTTTGACCTTCCTTCAGCTTTTGACTATCTCTTCCTTCCTCCTGGATACTCTTTCTCTTGGCTTCCATGATACTACCTTGTCTTGGTACTCATTCTATGTGTCTGACAGTTTCTTTCTGGGATTATTATCCATCTCCTGGCTTACAAGTTCCTAAACCGAGTGTTCTCTAAAGTTCTGTTTTTGGTATTCCTTTCTACATACATAACTCTCATTTGGTGATTGCATTTGCTTCCAAGGATTCAGTAGTCATCTTTATATATAGATGACTCAAAAATCTTTATATCTGGACTTAATTTTTTACTATCTGTACTTAATTTGTACTATCTGTTGGACAATTCCACCAAGCTATCTCATGAGCAATTTAAACTCAATATGTCCAAGAGAATTCATCATCTTCCTCCCAACATATATTTTCCCTCCAAATTTCCTCCATTTATCTATCATTTGATCAATTGATTTATCTCAACTTTGAAGTCAACTTTGACTTTTTTCTCTTCCTTCATTTTCCCAGGTGGTACAATCAGCTACAAAGACCTGTTAATTTGTAACACTCTCAAGTTTGTACCTTTGTAATCACATATACATATACCATCTTTCAACATGTCCTGGGATCCATTCTTTGGATTAGTGAGTTCTGGCCAGAAATCACCATTTCATGAAATATCCCAGTCATACTTCATGCTAAATTCCCCTCTATGTTTTGTCTTACCCTTTTAGAATATATACTCCTTGAGAGTAATATTGTCTTGTTTTATATCTTTTGCATACTCAGTGCTATCTATTTATCAATCATCTATGTATTTATGTATGTATCTCTCATCTATATATGTATATATACATGTATCTCTCATCTATGTATCTAGCTATCATCTATATATGTATGCATGTAACTATCACCTATGTGTGTATATATCTATATTTATATATATATATCACCTATAAATGTATATATCTAACATCTATATATGTATGTATGTATCTCTCCTCTATGTATGTATATGTTTATCCATCTGTCATCTATGTATGTATGTATCTATCATATATATGTATCTATTATCTATGTATGTATCTATATCTACATATAGATGGATCTATCATCTGCATATAAATGTATATCTCTCTCATGTATATATATACATATATATCATTTATATATGTATGTTTGTATCCATCACCTATATATGCATGTATCTATCATCTGTACATGCATGTACACATCATCTATATATCAGCTATAAGTATCTGTATATAAGTATGCATCTATCTCTCATCTATATGTGTATTTGTCCATCTCTCATTTATATATTTATATCTCTCATCTATGTATCCATGTATTCTTCATTTATGTATGTATATCTATCTATCTATCTATCTGTCTATCTCTATGATCAGGCTTTTGCCTAGGCTATCGTAAAAACTCCCTAATTGCTCTTCCTACTTCTCCTATCTAATTTATCTTCTCTACAACTGCCAGAATAAGTTTCTTTAGATACAGGTATGACCATAACACTGCCCGTATTGGAAATCTCCAATGTGTCCTTTGTGTCCCAGGGGAAAATACAAACTCCACACAAGACTCCATATTCTGTCTCAAACCTGTTTTTCCATTCTTATTTCACATTTTCTGTTCCAACCATACTGGCATTCTAGCTGATCCCTGAATTTAATATCCCATCATTTATCTCTGTTCCTTTTTACAAGCTGCCTCCTCATATGACACTCCCTTCTTACCCCTACCTCTTGGCTTTCTTAGCTTCTTTCAAGACTCATCTCAGGTGCAAAGCTTTTCCTGATCTGTTAGAGTGTTCTATTATAATTGGTGTTCTCTCTTCCCTAACATGATCTTATAATTTTCTATCTATTATCTATCTATCTATCTATCTATCTATCTATCTATCTATCTATCTATCTATCTATCTATCTAT
>JAJPUD010000473.1:227508-257289 GCA_023553655.1 Myrmecobius fasciatus | reverse complement strand
TATCTATCTATCTATCTATCTATCTATCTATCTATCTATCTATCTATTATGTCATCTAATAGACTATAAGCATCTTCAGATTAGGGACTGTTTTGATTTTGTCTTTGTTTTCCTAGTATCTAGCACAGTATCTTGCTAGAGTTGGCGTTCACAATGTCCAGTGAATTTCATTGTATCAAGCAAATACTTCCCCTCCTCTTAAGGTGTTCTGGCTCTTTCATGACCCCTGCTCATAAAGCTCACTTTGCCAGTGCAGTAACATTTGTGTGGAGTCTATCACCACATTAAATTAAAATGCATGGTTTTATTCCCTAGGTCTGTTTGATTATAGGAATGAATAGTGAAATTTTATGGAACAATTTTTTTTACAGACTTGTAAATGGATAGTTAAGTGGACACTATGCAAGATAAATTTATCAACTTGCTTAAAGTACTTCAGAATTTCACAGCCACAGAAGACAGGCAGAATTGTGGCTAGTCTTTTCATGGAAATAATAAAAATAGTAATAGCTAAAGTTTACATAGTGCTTTAAGGTCAAAAATCCTTTTTACATATGGCCTCTTATTTGATGCTTAGTGCTCACAATATCATAGTTGCTGTTAAGAATATAGTATTAAATAATTCCAGAAAAATGGGATTTCTGAAAATGATTCCTATACTAAACAAAGACACCAGGGGGAAAGAAAGCCAATAAAAATGCCATTGGTGCCACTGGAGGAACTCGGATTTAGATAGCAACTGGTTATCAACCAAAATGTTGCACAGCAAATGTGATTAAGATAATGGATACTGCAAATTACCTTCTCAGAGAGAAAAAATACAGCAATTGGTGGTCAATCTCATACTTTTGTCTGCATATTCTTCTTCGGGCAAGAAAACTTTGAGTGGAGGGCCTACCCATTCCAATGAAATAATAGACCCATCAAAGGATCAAAGGCAGTTATAAGATCTAGTAGGGAGAGGGGCACATCTTATGTATCTTTGAATACCCCAGAACTAGAATAGTGCCCTCCATATAATATCCTTTCTTCGACAACAATGTAATGGAAAAACAAAACTTTGGATGTCAAGTCTGAAAAGGTCTGGGTTTAAGTTTTGTTTATGCCACTAGGTCATTATGTGGCCTTGGGCAAAATGTCTCTCTGGACTTCAGTTTTCTTCATCTGTAAATTGGGGGGTTAGATGGGATTATCTCCAAGGTTATAGCCATGGCAGTCTGTGAGTCCCCTCTTTCGGAAAGGAAGCTTGTGTAACAAAAGGACCCCTTTCAATCAGGAGATTGGGATGTAAATCACAGCTCTGAGAAATACCAGGTGGGTGGTCACAGACAAATTATATAACATCTATGTACCTCAGTTTCCTCATCTGTGAACAGGGATTATCCTACTATCTATATCATTGCTATATTGCTTACAGATAATACTTATTTGAATGGATGATTTCACTGGTAGGGAGACACTCCCAGTATGGAAATTCTTTCACTTATGCAGATCTATATCACCTTTCTGTGATTTATAGGCTTACTTAGAGAGTTCCCTGTGATAGTGAAAGGTAACATATTCGTTTATGCCTACATAGCAATTATGGATTGGAGCCATTACTTGAATTCCATTTCTTCCTTAATTCAAGGCTGTTAGATAAAAGAATGAAATGCTAGTTTACATTAAGAATGTCTCATTCCACAGTATCATGGAATATCAGATTTGGAAAGGAGTACAGAGGGTCATCTAGGTCAAACTTTTAACATATCTGAGCCATATTTAGAGAATTAGAACACACTGTAAAGTCACATTGCTGCCTTAATTGACTTCTCGACAAAACATTTTTGTCAATTTGGTGGGTCAGATTTAGTCTAGTTAAGTCCAATTTTTTTTTTTGGAACAGTGTCAATTGTGGAGTTCTTAGCAGCCTCTAAGGGCATGGTGGATGCTCAGGGAAGGTTGTGTGATTTTTTAAAATGGCTGGGAATGAATACTTTTCTTTTGGGAAGTGGTGAAACTTGGAAGGACTAAAGCTGTCAAATCAGACAAACTTCACCTGTACAATTTTAGATCCATCACGCCTATGACATGGAAAGATTAGGTTACTCTTAGTGAGGTGCTGAGACATGGAAAATTGAACTGACCCCAGGGCCATGTTAATTAAAGCACAGACTTCTTGAGCAGGGCTTATCAACAGAAAGGAATCAAGACCCCTCAAGTATGTTTGGTACAAGATCAAACTCAGTGCACATTTATTTCCCACATGGTTAAAAAGCATTTCAAGGACCCATTGGAAGTACCACCTGAACTTGCATGGCACAGACCCAAATCTATGTAAGGCATGAACTTTGATCAAGGCAGCTGTAAGTGTTTCAGGATTTCAGACCAATATGAATCCCAGAGCCATTATTAACCATGGCAAAAATGAAAAGTGGAATTAGAGGGGCTTGAGAGAATGGGAAATTAATTGCAGGATCATGTCCTACATGAGAGCAATAGCTTGAGAAACAGTTGGTGTCTGCAATCAGTATTCTCCTAGAACTAAGACTATATAATCATTAAATTCAGAATCTCCAAACTAGCATTTTTGCTTTGAGAGAAAAAACAGTGTACTTTAATATAGACAGCCTTTCTTGGGCAAGAAGACCTGGTTTTACATTCCTCTTCTGACAAATATTGGTCATGTCATTATGGACAAGTCACTTTTCTTTTCAAAACTTCTTAGGCAGCTCTCTAAGATTCTACATTGCAGAACAATTGATCTATATTGCTAGAAAGAGTTTTCTGACCTGGAGCTCCCTATTTAAACAACAAGCAAGGCCCAGACAAAAAAATAGCAACAAAATGTATGGCATTGTATGTAAACATCTTGTACCATGGCATATAATGTGTTCCAAGTGTCATAGAATTTTGATTAATCAATATGAGACTGCAAGTTACATAGAATTTTTTTTGTCTTCATGTAATTCATGTTAAGCCTCAGGCTAGAATTTTTTTTCTCTGTGGTGCTAAGAAACAGGCAAGGAGAATTGTGACATTTTCAAGAAAGGCACGTTGTATGTTTCACCCTTATTTCTTGTGCCCAGTTTCCTTTGGGTCTTGTGAATGGCTGAAATGAAGAGTGTTGAGAGAAGGAAAGTTGTTGTGGGGTGTGCTGACGGAATGTGGGCAGCACAGTTAGTAGGCTGGCTGGTGATGAGTGACATTCTGCACGGGAATCCTGTGCCAGATGTGTTTGCACAGAGGGGATGTGTGTATCCCAAATGAATTATGCATTCTGAAGTCTCCAGGAGAGGAGAGATATACTGAGTAAGGAACTCTTTTTCCCTGCATGGGCCTTTCCCCCAAATTGGTTTTTAAAGAGGTGCTTGTACCAATTATGTATTTCATTAGATGAGGTGCTAAGTATAGTAAGTGTGTGGCATCTGATGGAATGACTGTTATTGTAATTGTTTCCATTTAATAGAAGAGCTAATTATACCCCTAGTAGCCAAGAAACAAGGTCCCCAAATAATTGGCTTTAAAAGCACACATACAAAATGGTTTTCTATGTTGGTGCTTTTATTAGGTGCTTAGTCACTTCACAGTTGTAGTCTATGGAGAAATACTCTTCCTATGTTTTCAAACAACCAATCTTCAAGTAATTGAATTTCTTTTCCCCCACATGATTCATAAATCATAACATCCTAGAGTTTGAAGACTTTGGATGTGATTTGTCCTCTAAGCTTTTTTTAACTCTAAAATTTTGTGATTTTGGAACTTTTGAGGGGACTTATGCCAAACTCAATCTTCAGCATGGATCTCTTTTCAACATCCTACGTTATTTTTTTTAGCCTCTACTTAAATACCTCTAGTGATGAGGCACCCACTACCCTCTGAGACAAGCTATTCCATTTTTTGAACAGTTCAGTTTTGGAAGGTTCTTAGATTGAACTGAAATCAATTTTTCTTTAACTTTTATTATTTTCTTAGTTCTCTCTGTCTCCAACATCTAATTACTCTTTTGTATCAGAACCCTACAAATGAAGATAATGATCCAGTTCCCTCATCTTTACATATTTTCTCCTCCAGTTTAAAGATTCCCGTTTCCCTCAACTATTCCTCACATGATTCCTCGAAAGTTTCTTTACCAATCTACTAATCCTCTGAATAAACTCTAGCTTGTCAGTTTCTTTTTAAAAATGTGACATCTAGAACTGAACAGAGAACTTTAGATATGGTTTGTTCAAGGACAGAATGCAGTGCAACTATCACCTCCATGGACTGGATATTATATACTACTTACATAGGCAGTACTTGGCTACAAACACAGCCCAAGACAATATTCGTATTTTTGTTATTTTATTTTATTTTTTGCTTATCATATATTCTAGATTCACCTAACTTGTATCCACTAAAATTACCTAATCTTTTAAACAAGAACACTCATCTAGCTCCACATTACCCTTCTTATACATTGAAGTTTGTTTTTTGAGCCTAAATTCAGGCATTTATATTTATTACAGGCTATAAGATTCAGCCTAACATTTCAGCCTGTTAAAATCTTTTTAGATGTTGATCTTGTCAGTTAGCTATCCTTTTCAGCATTATATGATACAAACATTTACAAAACATAACATTTATTCTTTAATTCTTGTGATTCATAACTATGTTGACCAGAAAAAAAAGCTGAAGAGAAAGTCCTGTGGCATTCCACTAGAGATATCCCTCCTAGTGAAGCTTTTCTGTTCTCTCTGAAATATATTGTGGTAAATTTGCTTGTAATGCTATTAATGCCACATCTACTACTCTTGTAGAGTGCCCTGGATAGTATTTTGACTTTGCATTCATATGTGGTATTAGGATTATTAATGTCTACCATGAGTCATTAATTCATAGATTTAGAAGTAGATTAAGACCTTTGAGTCCAACCCTCTCATTTTATTGATAAGGAAATTGAAGCCTGTATTATAGAAATATGAGATTAAGTGATGTGTACAAAGTCAAAGATTAAAAGTAGCTGAGCTAGGATTTGAAATTAGGGCCTTCAATGTTCTCCCTCCCCCTCTCAATGCTCTTTTCATGGTCTCCAATTTATATTTATCCAATAGGTTTATAATTATGCCTGGTTCTATTAGGCTCCAAGACACATTCACCAACCTTCAAAATAAACTAGTATGTTTAGTTAGAATGTTTGATTATTTTGGAAATGAAACTATTAAAAATATTTTTGAAAGCTGAAAAATATGTGGCACAGTGGCATACTTAGATGGACTAATATAAAGTGCTACATATTAGTGACAGGAATCTTGAAACAAAAGAGTAGGTAAAGAATCCAACATCTATGACCTCTTCACATTTCATAGATGAAAAAAATCTATCCTGGACCAAACTATCAGATAAAGAGGATAGAAATGTTAGGGGTTTTTGAGGTCCTCACTGCCTCTTGAGCATATCATTGCAAATTTTAATTTCCTATGTTCACTGTAGTAACACTAATGGCATTTTATATAGTGCTTTAAAGTTGGCATAATGCATTATCTTATTTGAGCCTCAAAAAAACTTTGTGAGGCAGGTATTACAATATTTTATAGATCTATGAGGCTCAGAAAGGATTAGTGGTTTGCCCATTGGTCATACAGGTAGTAAATGGCAGGAAGAGATTTAAATCCAGGTTTTCTTAACTGCAAATCCAACACCTGATCCATGTTACCATACCACTTATGTAGTGATTATTATGCGTCAGGAGTTACAAAATGCTGGAGGAGAGGAGAAAGGAAAAAAGGCAGAAATAATCCCTGCCCTCAAAGAATTCACTAGTCAAATCCTCAGGTTCTTAAAGACCTAGGTCAAGTATTATCTTCTTGCTTTCTCTTACAATGCTTTTTCTCAAAGTCTTCTCTTTCTTTAAATTCAATAGCTTTTCCAGTCTGTATCTCATCATCTAGCTTTCTCAGACTTTTGGTCATTCTCTCTATGGTAGTCATCTTCCACACTTGATTGTAATCTCTTTACTGGCAGGGATTGTCTGGTATTTATTCTGTGCCCCTCAGTACTCACTATAATACAGAGTGCATGGGCAGACTTTTCATGAATCTTATTTCATTTATTGCTTGAGGTTCAACATTCATGAAAGTCATATTTTTCTGAAAATAATTTTTAACAAATCTGTTATTAGTAATAATCTTTATTTGAGTTATGGAGGAAGCCTACATCCAGGAAATTCCAATTATTTGTATGTGGCCACAATCAATTCAATGAGGAATCCAGGGGAAAGAAGTAAGCCTTAGAGTTGTTAATCTGCTGTGTGGTTATATTGCTGCTCTCATAGACAATGTGTGACAATGTGTGACAAGGCTCCAGGGTAGGTTTTCATGTTTCGGGAAATCATGTAGGGAGGATTCCTGCAGTGTGGTATAGTGGAATTTGGATTATAAGACAGAAGAACCCAGTTTGAATCTTGAGTGTCACTCACTACCTATGTGATTTTAGTCAGATCATTTAATTTGCATTTGGGGATCTCATCTATAAAATGGGGGTCTTTTCAAAAAATAATTCCATGATCCATGTTCATGTATCTGATGGGGAGGGGGTAAAAACTGAGAAAATATAATATAAAAACAATATGAAAACATATTAATAATTTGTAATAAATATAAATGCCTGAATTTAGGTTCAAAAAACAAACTTCATGTATTGCTTTACATAAGCCTAAAGACTGCTGCTATTTGTCTTACCTAGAATATAGGTGGATAAAAAAGAGAAGCATATGCAGGTCTGCTTCCAGAGCAGAATGTATCCCAGTTGTGTCTAGAAAATTTTTCAGTGTTTTACTTTCTTTCCCCCTCTCTGCAAAATGTTAGCAGGTAGGTTCATTAACAATGAAGTCAACTAAAATCATCTTTATGTGGCTTCTCCTTGCTTGTCAGGGTTCATTAAATCAATAATAATAGGACAGTTCACTGCTCTTTGTAATCTACCTTTATCTCTGTGTCTTAGAGATGAGGAATGATATTTTTCAGAGGGCTTAAGAATTACAAAAATGAATTAGCCCCACACTGCCAAACTACATTAAGCAATTTATCTATATGGTGTAATGTAGTCATACATAAAAGTTATAGCAGTTCCTCTGCTGCTATAACTATGTGGCAATTATCTTACGTTTATTTTGTCTATCAGTTATGGCATGGTCGGGATGCCAATCATAGTTAAAGGTGTCTCAGCACTTCTGTTGCAAGCCTTGATTTTTTTTTTTTTAGCTCTTGATGGGACACAGAAGCTCCCCGAGTTTTATTACTGTCCAGGTATCCTAACATTCTTTTTTTTTTTTTTTTTACATATCTATACAGTTATTTTACTGCACAAGAAACATCAGATCTAGAAAGAGAAGAGGAAAAAAAACAACCTAAGAAGGAAAACAGAATGCATGGAAATATTCACAGAAAGCGTTAAAATGCTGTGTTGTGGTTCACTCTCAGTTCCCACAGGCCTCTCTCTGGATGTATATGACTATCTTCATCGCAGCACAACTGGTTTGAATCACATCATTGTTGAAGAGAACCATGACCATCAAAATTGATCATCGTATAGTCTTGTTGCTGTGTATAATGTTCTCCTGGTTCTGCTGATTTCACTCAGCATCAGTTCATGCAAGTCTCTCCAATCCTCTCTGAAATCCTCCTATTGGTCATTTCTTACAGAACAATAATATTCCATAACATTCATATACCATAATTTATTCAGCCATTCTCCAATTGATGGGCATCTTTTCAATTTCCAGTTTCTTGCCACTACAAAAAGGGCTGCCATAAACATTTTTGCACATGTGGGTCCCTTTCCCTCCTTAAAAATCTCTTTGGGATATAGGCCCAGTAGAAACACTGCTGGGTCAAAGGGTATGCACTGTTTGATAACTCTTTGAGCATAGCTCCAAATTGCTCTCCAGAATGGTTGGATCCGTTCACAGTTCCACCAACAATGTATCAGTGTCCCAGTTTTCCCACATCCCCTCCAACAGCTATCATTATCATTTCCTGTCATTTTAGCCAATCTGACAGGTGTGTAGTGGTATCTCAGAGTTGTCTTAATTTGCATTTCTCTGATCAATAGTGACTTGGAGCACCTTTTCATGTGACCGGAAATAGTTTCGATTTCTTCGTCTGAAAATTGTCTGTTCATATCTTTTGACCATTTGTCAATTGGAGAATGGCTTGAATTCTTATATATTTGAGTCAATTCTCTATATATTTTAGAAATGAGGCCTTTATCAGAACCTTTGGATGTAAAAATATTTTCCCAGTTTACTGCTACCCTTCTAATCTTGTCTGCATTCACTTTGTTTGTACAAAAACTTTTCAACTTGATATAGTCAAACTTATCTATTTTGTGATTAATGATGACCTCTAGTTCTTCTTTGGTCACAAATTCCTTCCCCCTCCACAGGTCTGAGAGGTAAACCATCCTACATTGTTCTAATTTGTTTATAATATCATTCTTTATGCCTAGATCATGAATCCATTTTGACCTTATCTTGGTATATGGTGTTAGGTGCGGGTCAATGCCTAATTTCTTCCAGACTAGTTTCCAATGATCCCAGCAGTTTTTGTCAAATAGTGAGTTTTTATCCCAAAAACTGGGGTCTTTGGGTTTATCGAACACTAGATTACAATTGTCATTGAGTATTTTGTTCTGTGAACCTAACCTATTCCACTGATCCACTACTCTATTTCTTATCCAGTACCAAATGGTTTTGGTGACCACTGCTTTATAATATAGTTTTAGATCTGGTGCAGCTAGGCCATCCTCATTTGCATTTTTTTTCATTAATTCCCTTGAAATTCTTGACCTTTTGTTTTTCCAGATGAATTTTGTCGTTATTTTTTCTAGTTCAGTTAAATAATCTCTTGGGAGTTTGATTGGTATAGCACTAAATAGATAGATTAGTTTAGGTAGTATTGCCATCTTTATTATATTCGCTCGACCTATCCAAGAGCACTTGATGTTTTTCCAATTGTTTAGATCTGACTTTATTTGTGTGGAGAGTGTTTTGTAGTTTTGCTCATATAGATCCTGACTTTCCCTTGGCAGATATATTCCCAAATATTTTATACTATCGATAGTTATTTTGAATGGAATTTCTCTTTGTATCTCTTGCTGTTGCATTTTGTTGGTGATGTATAAAAATGCTGATGATTTATGTGGATTTATTTTGTATCCTGCAACTTTGCTAAAGTTGTGGATTAATTCTAATAGTTTTTTAGTTGATTCTCTAGGGTTCTCTAAGTAGACCATCATATCATCTGCAAACAGTGATAATTTGGTTTCCTCATGACCTACTCTAATTCCTTTAATCTCTTTTTCTTGTCTTATTGCCAAGGCTAGCATTTCTAATACAATATTGAACAGTAATGGTGATAGTGGACAACCTTGTTTCACCCCTGATCTTATTGGGAATGGTTCCAGTTTATCACCATTACATATGATGCAAGCTGATGGTTTTAA
The DNA here is from genome assembly GCA_023553655.1 of Myrmecobius fasciatus. Taxonomy (NCBI): domain Eukaryota; kingdom Metazoa; phylum Chordata; class Mammalia; order Dasyuromorphia; family Myrmecobiidae; genus Myrmecobius; species Myrmecobius fasciatus. The sequence goes on along the minus strand of JAJPUD010000473.1, from coordinate 247,827 downwards.
ATAGATTCTACTGACTATTTTAAGGAAAAGTCCATTAATTCCTATACTCTCTAATGTTTTTAATAGGAATGGATGTTGGATTTTATCAAATGCTTTTTCTGCATCTATTGAGATTATCATATGGTTTTTGTTAGTTTGGTTATTAATATAGTCAATTATGTTAATAGTTTTCCTAATATTGAACCATCCCTGCATTCCTGGTATAAATCCTACTTGGTCATGGTGTATTATTCTAGGAATGATTTTCTGTAATCTCTTTGCTAATATTTTATTTAAGATTTTTGCATCAATATTCATTAAGGAGATTGGTCTATAATTTTCTTTCTCTGTTTTTGTTTTACCTGGTTTAGGTATCAGTACCATGTCTGTATCATAAAAAGAGTTTGGTAGGAGTCCTTCATTTCCTATTTTTTTGAATAGTTTATATAATATTGGAGTTAACTGTTCTTTAAATGTTTGGTAGAATTCACATGTAAATCCATCTGGTCCTGGGGATTTTTTCTTAGGGAGTTGATTAATGACTTGTTCTATTTCTTTTTCTGAAATGGGACTATTTAAGTAATTTATTTCCTCTTCTGTTAATCTGGGCAATCTATATTTTTGTAGATATTCCTCTATTTCACTTAGGTTATCAAATTTATTGGCATACAGTTGGGCAAAGTAACTCCTGATTATTGCTCTAATTTCCTCTTCATTGGTGGAAAGCAAGCCTTGATTTTCAAGAGTTTATAACTTGATCATAAAAACTAATCACAGGATGAATCTTGCCATAAAAAGTCAAGTCCCAGAAGACATTAAAAAGGAAAAAAAAAAAACAAAACAAAAAACCAAAAACAACCTGACAAATGTTTGACCATTTTAAAGTTACCCACAGGCAGTGAAATAAAGGAGCAGATCCTTGAAATCCCCCCCCCCTCCTCCAAGGACATTATATTCTTCTCTGGCTGTGGGTCAGTTTTAACCTTGACTTTCATTGAAGGGGTTACTGCCAGCTGTAAGCAGAATTTAGTCCTTTCTATGCTAGATAAAAATCCTAGCCCTAGGTGGTAGTGAAGGGTCCTCTGTGTAAGGGAGGTTTATTGTAACTAAGTTTCAGGTTTTTTATACCTGGGCTGCCTGTGTGTGTGTGTGTGTGTGTGTGTGTGTGTGTAAAACACCATTACTCTGCTTACAAATTTTCATTTTCCAGAATTTGGAAAGTTGGAAATAATTAAACATTTAGATTTTGCATTTGGACATGCATTTATTATACATTTAGATTGTTATGTGACCTCTCAATGTTTTATTTTTAAATAATGGAGTAAAAGTTAGTTGTGTTGGATATCCTGTGCAGTAGTGGCTTAAATATAAATCCTATTGATTTAATAATGACTTCAACAAAAAAGCCTTATGCCTAGAAAATCCTAGTGTTTACATGAAAAAAAATCTAATACAGAATAAAATGATAAAACTATAAATCTGAACTGGAAGGAATCTTAATGAGTATGAAGTCCAATCCTTTTATTTTTCAAATAAGGAAATTGAGGCCCAGAGAGCTTAACCAGTTTGCACAGTAGGTAAAGTTAAGAATTTAGAAATCAGGAAGATCTGAGTTTGAATACTGTGTGGGACACATTATCTCTTGTGCCTCTGGCAAATCATTTAACATCTCTCCATCTCAGTTTTCTCTCTATAAAATAGGAATAATAGTAACAGTTACAAAGCTCTAAAGATCAAATGACATTATATGTATAAAACACTATATTAAATGTTAGTTTTTATTACCCAAGGTCACGTGATTACTAAATACCTGAGATTTAAACTCAACCCTCCCAAAGCCAGTTCTAGTATATTAGTCACTATAACACATAGCTGGAGAAAATAGTGTTTCTCTTATCATTAAATTGCCTGAAAAGTGTTGAACATATTAGAAGCACCTTTAGAATATTGGCTGTTCATTCAGAGAGAGATGGCCATCTGCACTGAAATCACTGATCCTTAAAGTTTTGAAATAAGTTACTTTTGAGTTAATTTTCTGATTGTTAGTGTTGGGTCAATTGGGTTGAAGGTAGCTAACATAAGCAACCCTTACCCCTCATCCCTGAGCTTGACAGCTCCCTCTCTTCCCAAACTCCCTTTGATACTTATCTTCTAAAGGCTTAACATACACAGGTAGGTAAGGAATTATTACAGAGAACAAACCAGAAGTTTTCTTCTTCTAAAGCAAAAATACCCTCCAAAATAAAAAAAAACCCAAAATGATTCAATTTTTTTACACCTTTAAAATTGATATCTTTTGTTTTCATATCACTTTTATTTCCTAATACATTTTCTCCTAGCAAATAATTCTTTGTAATGAAGAATAAAATCAGAAAACAAAGCAGCTCAGCAAAACCAATCAATGTTATCAACTGAGTGTGACAGTATCTACAAAGTCCCCACATCTACAAGAAATGAAGGGAGGGATTTCCATTTTTTAATTTAATTTCTGGGGCCATATATGATCATTCTATTTATCATAGCATTTCATTTTAGATTTTGTGATTGTTCTTATTTTTGTCCTTTCTTTTTACATCATTGCAAATAATATGTGTATTTCTCTCAGGCCCTGCTTACTACATTCTGCCTCAATTTATATTTCATTGTATTCCTCTTATTCATCATCTCTTACAGGGCAATAGTATTCCATTAGATGCAGACAATACAATTTGTTTTGGTTATTTCTTAATGAATGGCCATCTGCTTTGGTTTTAGTCACACACACACACACACACACACACACAGAAACAATGTTTCTATGAAAATTCTGACCACCCCTCACACTTCAGAGTATAGGTCTACTCTTGTTTCCCCTATATAGGGATGGCTGTATCGCTTCACAAGTTTTCAAAGAATCTAATAATGAGAATTCATATTTGTGTGAATTAAACTTGTTCAGAACATCTGTTAATTACTAAAATTAAGATCTGATCAATGTCAAGGAGGACTGTACAATGGAAAAAGCATAGATTTACTATGTATTAGCATTTATGGTCTTTAAAAAAATGATTGTTTTCCTTAGTTGTATTTTGGTATTTTAGTTATTTAAAAAAAAACAAGAAAAGAAAAAAGGAAGAATTATGTATATTTAATGTAGGGAACTTTGACTAATGAGGGCCCCAGAAATAAGTTCTTTCTATTTTTCTTCTTTTTTTTTTACCTTCTTTTCTTCTTATTATGAGCCCAAGAACCAAAGGTCAAGTTAGTTGCTATATTTGAAGAAGAATAGTACATTTAAAATATGTTAACCATGATTATGAGTTATGAGTTATTATATGATTTGTTTTATAAGATAAACATGGAACATAAGCATTTTAGCTGAACAGTTTGGGTCTAATTTCATTTTCAATTAGTGCTAAATAAACAGAACATTTTTCATCATTGTTCTAGTCTCTTGGGTCCAGAATGTAGTTTATAATCATAAAATTCAGCTCTTATTTCCTTTTAGTTTAAAAGAAAAAAATATGACTATTACCAAGTTAAAACACTTGGTGCTCTTAAGTTAGACTACTTTTGTAGGGTGAGGGTGGGTTCTTGGAGTTGCATTGAGGACAGTTAAAAATAGGGGGGGGGACAGCTGCATGACTTCAAAGTGTTTTTAAGTACTTGATATTCAGCTGTTCAGCATCTCATTCCCACCTGTCTTGTTTTCATGTGGTATATGAAGTAAGCAAAGAATAACTAGAGTCCTTTACCCATGTAAAATGTGAGTGTATGTAATGAATGATGGAGTAATCTTCTGTGAAACACAGAAACTCTTGTGATACTGGCTCACATAAACCCAAGAACTAGAAGTGAAGAAATAATGAAACTGAGAAAATGGTCACTGGAGAACATCAAAAGCAAAGGCTGCCTCAGTGGCTTTTTCTAGTACCACCTGTTTTGAGGCAAATACCCTGAGGAGATTATTGCTCCCTCTCTTTTCATGGGCTATTACAGATGGCTTACTTTTGATAAATCATGTGATGCTTGCTGGAAATCTGAGCAAAAACAAGTGTTGGCATACACGCAGGCACAGAACAAACTAAGTTGCACAGATAGATGTCAGATGGCTAGATAGACAGACAGAAGAGCAAATATTTATTGGTTACTAGAGTCCAGGACTGTACTAAGTACTAGGAAATCTGAGTATTCCTTCACCACCCCACCATTTACAGAGTAAAACAATATCCAGGGAGCTGAAAAAGAGAAGTTTTAGTAATCCAAATAATAGACAGATTCTGTTTTAAATACAATGTGCATCCAACAATGATAAGTTTGGAAATATGTATACATATATTCGATTTGCCAAGTATTTTAACATAATTAACATGTAATGGATATCCTGCCATCTAGGGGAGGGGTAGGGAGTTGGGGGGAAAAATTTGTAGCAGAAAGCTATGTAAGGGTTAATGTTGAAGAATTACCCACACATATGTTATGCAAATAAAATTAAAAAAAATAAATACAAAGTGCATCATTTAGAGTGACACTTCTTTCTGTAATTCACTTATTTTTCTTTGTACTTCCTTTTATGATCTCTCTGTGTGTTCTCTTAAACCATAGCTCATTTCCCCCCTTTCCTCTCTTTTCAAAATGTCTGGATTTTGAGCATGCATGTTCTCTGAAAAGGAAGGAAAAACAAATTCTGATCTTTAATTATTATTATTTTTATTTTTATTGGGCAGGTCTGACATAAAAATATTCAACTTCTACAAACTTTCTAAACTAGAATATGTTTAGATCCTCAAAGTTATTTGGTAGATTGCTCAAAGCAGGTATTTTTTTAAAAAATACTTTTAAAATAGGATTTATTTAAAATGCAAGATAAAATTCAAGATTTTTCTAAATTGTGTCCAATTTAAAAAAAAATAAGGCCATTGATAGCTCTGTGACATGAACTTCAATTTATATTACAATTGATATTTTTCGTTACTTCCGGGTTCTGCTGTAGCTTCTGTGTGCTATGTTCTAGAATCCAGAAATAATCACTAAACAGGAATTACTCGTGTCCTGAAAAAGCTATGAATTATGATCCATTGATGGCCTTCATTATGAAAGCCTGGCTCTTGGTTTGAGTTGTGCCCAGGTGAGCACATGGCTCCAGGCTCTTTGACCTAAACATGCTGCGTGAACAGTGTTTGGAAGAAGAACTCTACAGGCACTAACTTGTAAATAAGAACCACACAGCTGCAGGTACCAGGACATTCGGGGTAACTAAAAAAACTCTAATTGGAAGAACTTGGAGCCACCTAGGATTTAAAAGGACTGAGTTGGGAGGGGGGGACTTTTAAGGATACTAGTTAATCAGGTGACAAAGTCCTGGACTTCAAAGCCAGGAAATTAGGAAATTCCTTCAAAAAAGCAAATTAGAAGTATAGAAAATGACCTCCAATCAGGGAAATAGACGGAAGGATAGTGATTCAGGATCCTGATTGTTCCAGTTTAATGAAGCATATTTGGAGAATATTAACTGGTCTTAAAGACCACGGCTAAGCATGTGTCAACTTTTTCCATTGCAACCTTCCCCTCCCCGCCCCTACTCCAACTCAGGTCTCCAGCTTTTCAGGGGGCTTATCACCAAGCCACTTAAATTCTGCTCAGACCGAAGTTGACTACGTAAACTCTGAAAGTGCCAGTTTACACTCTCTCAACCTCCCGCCCCTGTCCCATTATCTCAATTGGCTTGGTTTTAAGTTACAGAAACTCAAAATACTAGAGAGTTGGCAATTAAAGTGTAACAATGTATTCTAGAATGCTAAAACTTTGCAAAGGCTTTTTTTTTTTTCTTTTTGTCCACGTAGTAGACAGTAATGGAAATAGAGCAGATAGATTAGTAAAATTGTATAAAGCTTCCCTGAAAATCCTTCAGATAGCTCAGCGGGCTTTTTCTTAAATGTTTCTTTTGGCTCCTTAAGAAATGGAAACGAAGTATTCCTCTACAAACTTTCAACAAGCTCATTGAGTGTTTGAAGCATAAAAAATGATGGCATGAAGTGTTTGCCAAAATCGGACACCAAAAATGAATAAGGGTAGGGCGGGAGGAAAAGAAGGAATAATATGAGGAACGGAGGTGAGGGGTAGGGCGCCGAGAGTTGTTCTAGCAGTGGGAGCACGAGATAGAAAGTATTTTGATTCATCCTGCAGTTAGCAGGACTGGTGGACACTTTAGTGGGTTAGTGGAAAGAATTCGGATGGATTAAAGCAGAAGTCCATTTTAGGAAAGGGAAAAAAAAAGGACCATAAATTTTCCTTTGGGTAAAAAGTTTTCCTTCCCTCTTACCCCTCCCCCCCCCAGCTCGCCCCTTTGAAAAACAACAACAACAACAAAAAGACCGAGGTTGAAAATTCCTGGCAAAGAAAGCAAGGTGCGTATCCTGTGTTGTATAAAATTATCAGCTTATTCCAGCAACCAGGTCAAAGGGAACCTTGTTTTTCCATATACATACCCAAGCAAGGCAGCGCTCAGATCTGTAAGATCGTCTAGTGTTTCCCAGATCCCTGAAACAGGCACTTGGGAAGATGAATTATGAACAGATTGGATCGTTGTAACTTGAAATTTTCTTACTTTTATTGATTAGAACAAGATGTAATTATAATTCAGATTTTATACACATGCGTGAGACCAATACATGAAATGGACCCTTACACAGGTTATATTTTTATAATGACTGCAATTCCTGGTAACTAAAATGGAAATTTGGGATGCAGAAGAAATAGTTTTACACCTACGATTTTAACTGGTATAGTGACCTTAGAGTAAGAATCTGTGTCAGGAAGTCAGAATTGAATATTTTTTTTAAAATGCACGATTAACTGTTTGACCTCCGTTTGAGGCAAAAACATCAGCAAGTCAGATTTTTATCATCAATCACTACATGAAGTTGGTATTTGGAAGAAATTTTGTTTTTAAATGCCAAAGTAGTACACAACTCATTCAGAGACGTTTTTAAACTATAAAATTATTTTTAAAATCCTGGTACCAAAAATTGTACACAACTCCTGATTTATCTTCTAGTATTGCTGATTGTATTTCTTGTATTTTCTGAAGTATAAAACTTACATTAAAAAAGTGTATTTATCTACTTCTGATCCATATGAGTGACTTCAATAGCAGTTTGAAATATGTAAAAGAGAAGTATGAGATTGGACCCAATGTCAAATTTTGGAGATTTCAAATTGGATTTCTTTTTTTTAATTCAAGAAAAAGTACATGCTCAGCTATGTCTTTTGTAAAGTAGATGCTGATTTAAAATTGAGTATGGCTCAAATATATTTACATAAGATGCAAAATTGAACAAGCCACCATTATTTTTGCTGTTTGTATATCTAATTAAATATTTGTCATACTTTGAAAAAAAGAAAAGCTATGGAATAAAGAATGCATAACAATTTCAAAGTCCCAAAGTAGCTGCTGGGAAAGCGCATTTGAATTGTTCAACCAGATTATAATTGCTTCCATATTTTAATGATCTTGATGCTCTTTTTGATAATGAGACATTTTTAACTTACTGCACTATCTTTAAAACTTTGATATATTCTACATGTGTAGGGCTTTTAAAGTGTTTTAGAAAAAATATTTTATTTTAAAGATATCTTTTTCATGGTAAGTTCAAAATTCTTCACTGTGTTGTTGTTTGTAGCAGACTTGAGAAATAATTATCTAATACTCTGTGATAGTATTTCCATAAAAAGACACTATGTTGAAAACAGTTTTCCCCAGCCAAAGAACTGATTTAAAGCATTAATTTTTATGTTCTGTGAAAATGTGTTCATTTCCAGACTTCTTAGAATAACTGACCATGAAATATGACAGTTTTACATAGTCTTCATTCTCATGGCCTCGAAAACTTCCCTACTTCCATTAAAATATTTTGAATAAGGTTGTATAAGTACATATGTTAATAATGTGGTAGCATATCTATTCAGAGTTTGGAATATTGTGATATTGTGTTTAATATTTACAGAAGAGTTTGTTTCTTAGTTACAAAATATTCCTATGAGATGCCCACAGGATAAAGGTATAATTTGAAAGTTTCAGAGAAGTGATATTTATTATGAATCTCATATGTAAAGCTTTCTTTTCTATGCTTGAATCCTATACAATATACTTTTCCCTTTATACAATATATAGTTGTCATAAATTATTTATGGATTTGTGGCTGAGAAGGCCAATGCCCTATTGTCTATCTCTTTCCCACTAGGGTTATATTTAATGAAAAACAAAATCATAGGGATTTATTAATTCATTTTAGCTCTAAATCTCATTAATTGCTGAATCCTTTGGCTGAAAATGTCATATTAAATTTAAGAGGGCTTGTTTGATTTTTTTTTTAGCCCTTTGTTCAAGTGCCATGTGTCTGTTTCTTGAAAATACACATTAATTTTTACAAGTGACAAAGAGTATTCTTTTCATAGTAAAATAAAGGTATCTACAGTGTGGGTATAGCATGAAACTATATTTTACAACTTACATCATACCTAATTTTGGATACAAGCCCCAACTTAACATTCTTCTATATCTGGTTACTTGATTTGGCCTTGAACATTATCTGCCTTGCTATATGAAAAACAATTGCCTGTCATCTAACTTTCATTTTAAGGTTTTCTCACACAATCCATGTGTGTTGCAGTCCATGTGGAACTCCACTATCCTTTATAAGACTTTAATATAGCCCTCCTCTCTCCAACTCCCCAGCCCCAGTAGCTGCAGTGTATTTAAAATACATCGAGTTCCTTTCTGCCAAAATACAGCTCAATTTTAAATGTAGCATAGAAACTAAGGAAATCCTGAGCAAGAATGATGCCATGAAAACCTGGCACTGCTCATTTGTTTCCTGTTTGGCTAAATTTTACTTGGCAAGGTGGTATTATTGACTCAGAGTGCTGCCAACATTAAAATCATTTTGCAAAAGCAACCTAAATTGTTTCATTATGTTTAGTTAAAATACAGCGATCCAACCCTGCACTTTAGAGAAGATGCCTTTAGCTGGAGAAATTTTTTTATCTCCCCCCTCCTCCCCACTCCATTTTGACAAATTTGGACGCGGTTTTGGCAAAGCTATGGCGGTGTTTGGGGCGTTAAGGTGGTATTAAGTGGTTCCCCCCTCCCCCTTTCCTTTGGGATAGCGTTTGATGAAGCAAATGGACAGGGCTAGATGAGAGCTATTTCCTGCAGTTTCCTGAGGATCCCTAGCACTAGCTCTAGTTTTTTGTTCAAGAGTTCTTTCCCTGCTGGTGGACTTCTCCGGCCTTCTGGAGCTAGGGAGACTGCAAGGAGGAGGAGGGGATAGGGGCGGCTTTCGGGGCTCAGCATGAGAGGCAAGGTCATGGAACCTGTGGGTGCAGTCAGGCCACGATGCCCTCTGAGACTGGCAGATACCGAGGCTGCTCTGGGGAGCAGGGGCGCTCCCTGCACTCTTGGAGCCTATTGAAGGGTGTAGTTTAGGCGGGTAAAATGGGGAGGAGTCTCTAGGAAGCCTAGAGATTGTCTGCAGCTAACTGGGACTAGGAATACGGGACAGACGGGAAGCCGTGGCGGAGCAGCGCTTCGCCACTCTATTTCTCCCGTGGTTTTCCGAAGAACTTCACCTGAACCTGAAGTACGGCAACAGCCCCTTCCCTCCCACCCCAGCCAATCCCGACGTGTACTTGAACCAGAGCTTGGGACCCGTACGACTCCTCCCCACCCCCCAGCTTCCCTTTCTTCATACTTTCCTCTTCGCTGCCCTTTGCGGATGCCCCCCCCCTCCCCACCGTAACCCTCATCCCGTGGCTTCGAGTCCCTCAATTCCCAATCCCAAACAAGCATTTTCCACTTACTCTTTCCACGAGGCTCCCTCGGAGCAATAAAAACTGTATTGACCCCGGATTATCTATGCTATTGCTATGGATTTACTGAGTTTTAGGGGTGCGAGAACCTGGCCTCGCCCTTCCGCCTCCCATGACCTCTGGAGCTTGGGCCATTAAAGGAACAACACTGTTGGGCGATTGCAACCCAGATCCGCAATCCGAATTTTTCCTTCCGACCCCTGCATTGAAACCTTGGCTTCCTATTCTGTTCTGATTGGGTTTCCTTTATGCATTTTGATTTTCATTCCATTTTTTTCCTTCTTCCCTATTTGGAGAAAATGCTTTCAGTAAAAAAAAAATAAAAAAAAATTCTAAATATGTACTATAAATATGAATTGGAGAAAGTCCTATGGGGGGGGGAGGGAGGGAAGGCATGTGAACAATCTTATTGATCTGTTACACGTTAAAAGATTCTTTCTATAGGTGTGAGTCCGTTCTATGGAGATTCCTAGTCTCACAGCGCACCCTAGTGGACCATCAGCGCCTTCTCGCCTCCTGTCCACCCTCCTCCCCCCACAGTCAGCTACTGATCTTCAGTCTCTTCTGGCTTATTACAATCTGCAATATATTACTTTCTCCCAAAGTATTGACAACGTGCGAGAGATTCGAGTAACCCTGGGCCGCTTTCCTGTAATCAGCATATTTATTCACATTTATATGGAAGAAAAAAAAACTGGATTAAATCCCCGTGACCCATATTCAGTTCCAGTGTCATTCTTCCTGGATCCTCTTTAAACCCACTCCACACTGCTTCTCTGTCTATTACATGCTAATTTAATTTTACTATGGACGATATTTTCAGCATTTGCTGAGGACAGTAAATTTTGTAGTTTATGTTATTTCACTTTTTATGACTTTTTAACACTTAATAAAATTTTATTAGAGCACTTTTGTGTTTACAAGGCCACAAAACTCTTGGCAGGTTGTCAGAAGTCCTTTTTATTATGATCCTACTGATATACTGCGAGTAATGAAATAATCATGTCCAGAAATGTATCAAAGGCCAGAGGGATTATCCAACTTAATAGCTCTACAGATGCGTTCACAAGGATATGGACATGCAGCTCCGTCTGGGAGAGAGGAGGAGGCTGACCTGAGATTTTTTTTTTTTTTTTACCATTTCTGTTGCTTTCCTAAAAGGCTACATGTAAGGTCATGTGACTTTCTGCTGTCTCAATAAAAAATATTCTTCTGCAAAATTTTCCTTTCTTTTTATTCTTCTTGTGTGGGCATTTAAGACTCTTCCTAGTGGCTGTGAGGCTGCCTCAACATATCCCTGGCAGTTACTTTCCTCTTATTTCAAAGTATACTTTTTCTGTGGCAGTTAGTAGCTGAGAGTAACACTGGTGTTGAACGGTGCTGTTTTTTCCAGCTAAAGCAGAGAAAATGTACAGGGGGGACCTAGGACAGCACGAGGGGCTTTACTGTATGTCCACACATGCCAAGAATTGTTTTGTTTTGTATTTTTCTTGAAAAGGAGAGAGTTACTGGAGACTGATTTCTGCTCACGGGTCCAGAGCCACAGTAAAATGTTTTTTTTTTTTTTTTTCTTCTTTCTCTAAGACTTGCTGTGCTAAGGACTGAAATATTGCAGCTGTTTTTAAAGTCATTCCCATATATATATATATACACACGCACACACACATATATATGTACATATAGGTACGTATATAAGATCATTTACCCTGTGGTGTTAAGTTCATTGCATCAAAAGGAGGCCATTATACTTCCTGACCCTGAAAGCAAGGTGGGTGGCTTTGTTTTATAATTACATTTTCTGTCTTCACTTTCATATTTTTCTCTCTGTGCTATTTCCGAAATATTGTGCCAAAGTGATAAAAGAGAGGAGTAATGAACTTCTACATGAAATGGTTTTGAAATTAATGTGGCCATATCCATAGCACGTGTCCTTCTAAACTTTGGCTTTGAAGGACATTGGCAATCTTTTTCATAAGTTTATGTGTGTTTCTGTGTGCTCATTCTGTAACACATCCAACTTTTTTAATCTGTCATTGTTTAAAAGAACCTCTGGGAAGCTAGCAATTCAACTCTGGATACTGTCCATCACACACACATGTGTGTACTCTCCCAAAGGGATATATGAAAGGGATATATGCTCATGTGGGTTCTTTTATTTTGACTTCAAGGGAGAGAGTTTGTTCATTGTGAACTGTTTGTATCCATGGAAAAACGGATCTTCTGGAGGTACAGATATACTGAGTGGTCTGGATGTTCTAGGTTCAATATAGAACATATTAAAAACACAGTTCCCTCCCCATTCCTTCCCCTACTTAAAGCCGATTGCACTCTTATTATGCAAATTGAAATGCTATATTATTTCTATAACATTTTCTATGTGAATGTAGGTAATTTTATTCTTTCCTCCCCCCCTTTTTTTTTAAAAGCAGAAAATGGTGCTCAGTTCTGATTTTGATATATTTCCTCCTATACTTTTTACAGTAGTTTACTTTTATAGGTTTTCTAATCTTTCTTTACTCCTTCCTTCTCTCCCTCCCTCCTGTCTTCCTTCTCTCCTTCCCCTCTCTTTTCAGACTTCCTTCCCTTCCTTTCCTTTTTCCTCTTTCTTTCTTTTCTTCCTTTCTTCCTCCCTCCCTCCCTCCATCCTTTCATCTTTCCTCTCTCCCTTTTCTCTGTTTCTCTCTCTCTTCCCCCTCCCTCCCTCCTTTCTTTTTTCCTTCTTTCTTCCTTTCCTTCCTTCCTTCCTTCCTTCCTTCCTTCCTTCCTTCCTTCCTTCCTTCCTTCCTTCCTTCCTTCCTTCCTTCCTTCCTTCCCTCCTTCTTTCCTTCTTTCTTTCTTTTTTTCTTTCTTTCTTTTTTTTTCTTTCTTTTCCTTAAATCTTTTCTTTTTCTTTCTCTTTCTTTTCTCTTTCTTTCCTTATTTCTCTCTGTTTCTTTCCAAAGAGAGATGTATATTCAAATTTTAGAGCCTCTAAAGTTGATATATATTTAAATTTTAGAGTCTCTAAAGTCAAGGGTATTGAAAACAGGAGAACTCTGAAGTAAAAGGGAAGTAAAAATGAAAATGCTAATTTTAATTCTGCCACACAGCAGGATAGAATCAAATAAAATCTTTTTTTAAAGCTTAAGTGAAGCTCTTGAAAAGGCATCAATAAACAAATTAAAAACTGATATTATTAGATTATGTGGTTTAAAAATGCTTAAAATAAGTATGGTTAATATAACAAGATCAATGTGTCCAATTGCTAGTCACAAACAAGAGAGGTGTATGTTAGGGTTAGTGTGACAGCTGTCCAAAGATTATTGATTATTCAATCAATGGAACATCTAACAAATATTATACTGATGCCCCATTCATGCTGTGCTAGAATCTACAAGGGATGAGTGCTTCATTTCCTGCCCTAGAGTCCAGGAATCCTCCATGAAAAATCAGGGCAAGCTAATCAAAAAGTGAGATTGGGAAAAAAAAAAAAAAGATGTAGTGTGGTTATGAGTTAGTTAAACATCATTGCAGCTTTAACTTGAAATGTTTGTATTTGGGGCAAGCAGCACAAATGACACCTGGGAAAATGTTGGAAAATGCTCCATTAAGGGTTTTGATGAGGGAAGGACCATGAGTATTAATATCATGGTGGGGCAAGGGTGCAGTGAAAGATGAGGGAAGGACTGTGTCTGATGGGAAACTCTTGATACTAGTGGGCCTCTGCTGGGAAGGAGTAGGAGTGGGAGAGTAGAAGTGCTACCTGAAAACTTCCTATTTTAAATTACTTTTTTTTGTTAATTAGATATTCAGTTTTTTCCTTCATTGTATTTCAGTACCCTCCAAATTTTATATTCTGGTGGCCAAAGCATTAACCACTCATCCTAGTTTTAAAACATCTTGAGCTATAGTTAGAATAAATCTCCCTGGGGAGTAAAGAGGGAGAATCTGGCAAAACAATTGGCTTTCCCCAAATTTTTCAATTATTTTGCTCTAATGGAGAATTATTTACTGCTCTGAAGGCCCCTTTTCTTCTGTTGGTGCTAAAGTCAGGAAGGCCAAACTTATTCCACTGACAATTTTGCTGACAGATTTAAATTATAGAGATAATGGAATCATAGAGTGTTAGAGCTGGAAAGCATCTTAGAGGTCACCTCGATTTTATAGATGTACTTTTAGAATACGAGGCAAAGCAAAACATGCAAACTAATTAGTGCGGAACAATCACATTGACTATAATGAACATATAAATAAGTCTATACCCTGCATAAAATGTGTTGACTTGTCATTCCTTTCTGGGATTAGTATTTAGAATTTTACTTGTGAATTACACGGGTCTTATTCTATTTGCAAGTTCTTTGGAAGCAGCAATTCTTTATAAAATTCTTTGTACCACTCTTCCCTCCCCCCCATATCACAAATTAAGTTCCCAATAAATATTTGTTGATTGATTAATTGGCATAATAACTCACCTGAAGCAAGGAAAAGAAATACTTTTTTAAAAATTATTATGCATTTTAGATGGCTTGGGCAGCTAGGTGGTGTAGAGGATAGAGTACCAAGCCTGAAGTTAGAAAGACTCATCTACATGAATTCAAATCTTCCCTCAGATACTTAATAACTGTGTGATCCTAGACAAGTTACCTAATTCAGTTTGCCTTAGTTTCCTCATCTGTAAAATGAGTTGAAGAGGGAAATGGCAAACCACTCCAATATCTTTATCAACAAAACCCTAGATGGTGTCACAAAGAGATGGACATGGCCGAATTGAGTAAACAACAATGATTATAGATGGCTTGGTCTCAAAGTTTTGTGGTTATTTGGTTCCCTTTTTATCTTCTGTGGGACTTTTTTGTAGTTTTGTTTGTTTGTTTTTATCTTTTCTAGTCAAACACAAGCCCGATGAGGAATCTAGAACTATCACTGTTAAATCATGAGCATATTATTCAATGATTTATCTATTGGAAAAAGATGTAGGAGAACTGTCTACTCTAATGTATTTATGGTTTCTATTATACCATACAATGTTTAAAAATTTCCAAAAGGACTGTCAGGTAACTCTCTCTCTCTCTCTCTCTCTCTCTCTCTCTCTCTCTCTCTCTCTCCCTTTCTTCATTTGAAAAGGATAATTAGGATTGGTCAGTACTGATTCCAAAACCTCAACTATTCCATACATAGCTTCATGGTGACCCTGAACTAGGAATTTAAGAGAAGAACAACTACAGGTAGATAGCAGAACAATGACCTCTGAGGTTCCCAAGCTTTTCAATGATTTTCTTTTATGACAAACACAGTTTTAAAATTTTTAAACAAGAGAACCCATGAACCCAAAGAGGAAATCAGGCTACTGGGTCTACCATTAGTAAATGTGAATTCTGGATTGAGTTTAAAATTGGGTAACAGTTATGCTCCCCCAGTACAAATTTAAACCAATGATAATTATCTGGTATATGTGTATGTGTGTGTGTGTAGGTATATATATATATGTATACAATATACATATATGTATATGCATGTAATATATGTATACAAATATGTATATACATGCATTTTTCCAGATATTATATGTGTGTTTCTATGTATATGTATAATATATATATATATATACAAACCTATATTTCTCCAGTTAATTGTCATTATCTTAAATTTATATTACATATTCATGAAATATATAGAATATCTAGAATTTCATAAATATATTTAATAGAAAGGATTTATTTGGTCTTGGATTTGGTTAAAACTTTGCAAAAGCAAATACAAAAGGAATTACTCTTTAACCCATTCCTTTGTAATTAGGGGTGTGTGTGTGTGTGTGTATGGGGGAGGCATAGCTCTTTCTTCTAAGATTATGAAATTTCTCTGTTGTTTTATTGGTCATGGTGGCAACAACAAACATGGACAATGGTAGTTAGAAAGAGGTCCAGAAACTACAAATTTCTGTCATTAGCTTCACATAGTAATGTTGCTGTCTTACAGTGTGACAGTGGGTAATTAATTTACTTTCTGCCTCTCAGTTTCCCTTCATGCAATATGAAGTTAACTAGACTTGCCAAACTGGGCTTTCTTACTTAATAGGAAAAAAAGAAACGTTTAGAGAATGCTTTGAACTCTTCCACAAAAAGATTATAATAACAATAGTTTTCTTATATAGATTAACACTATACAATGTGAATATTTGGTTTGAGCAGGAGAAAGACTAGAAAGTGTAATCAACTGGGAAGTATATTGCTACACTAGTAGCAGGTGTGTACAAGGAAATTGTAACAAACTCTTTTGAAGTCATGAAAATAGGTTTGGAAAGAGCATCAGAAGAATTCAATGCAGCTTATCACAAACATATGAAGCTACAATACTATTTTTTAGAATTTTATTTTATTTTTATGAATTGATGAATTTGTCAAGTTAAAGTTTACCACTTTAAAAAAAAACTTGTATAACATAAAAGGGTTTTTTATTATTGTTTTATAGGATTAGAATGCATGATTTTTCCTTCTTACATAACTTTTAAAAAAGTTTGCCTTACAATAACTGAAATCCACCCCAAACTCTCCCAATAATTCATTTAACATATGGACTGAACCCACACCTTTTGCTCTATCAGAGTTTTGAGTGATCTTTAGTAGGGCTATGATGAAGCAAATGGCATCTCAACTAGAATCCAATGGCTGCCTTTAGTTTATTCCCCTGTTCTTGCTCCTAGTTTCAGGATGGGAAGATGATTGTAATTAATAGTAACAGGCAAACCATTCAGTAACAAAGATGTGACCTATTCACAGGCATCAGGGGACTTAGATCATAAGTTGAAGTCAGGTTGCTAAGAGACATTGACCTTTGACAGAAGCAGGAAAATGCCCTTGAACATGGCTTCCTCCATGGTAAGCACAGATAGGGACTGCGTCAATCAACCATAGACAACAAAATCTGCAACACCATTGAGTGACAATTGTTGAAGGATTTCCTCAACCTAAGTTCCTCTACCCTGTGCCCCTAGTTCTTCTCTGTGTTGTTCTTCTTGGTTCAATCAACAAGTGATTTACTGAACCTCTATTAAGGAATGCTCAGCACTACATTGTCTGTTATGGGGCATATATAAGAAGCATCATGTATGGTTTATGGTTCTTTCCCTCTAGGAACTTAAAATCCTGTTGGGAAAACTTAAGAAGAACTTACATGTAACAAAAATGGCCAATAGAAAAGACAAATAATAAGAGTTAGCACAAACTAATGACATTTGGAGAAGTTTAAGAGAAAGGACTGATGTTACTCCTGGAAGAAATTAGACTTGATCTGGCCCTTGAAGGCTTTTTAGTGAAAGGAAATGGATGGAGCATGGTTCATAATAGAATAAGCATTAAGCAAAAGAATACAGGTGAGGATGGGACAAGGAGGTTACAGCCGGGGGCACATGTAGGGAAAGGTTTGGGAAAGTAAAGTTAGTCAAATTATGGAGGATCTTCAGAGTTTAGATATAACATAATAAGAAAAAGGGGATCCTTTATATGTTTTTAATAGGAAAGTAAAAGGAGAATAGTATAATGGTAAAAGTACAGAATTTGGAGTCACAAGGTCTGTGTTTAAGTTCAGACTTTGCCATGTTCTATTTGTATCACCGTGTACAAACTATTTCCCTTCAGAGCTTTGATTTCCTCATCTGCAAAAGAGGGAGTTGGACTAAATGTCCCTTCTATCCCTAGATCTATAATTCTCTGGTGTTTAAAGAAGCCTTAATTATAGATATATAGGATAAAATTGAGACTGGAAAGCTTAGCAATACAGAAGCTAGATAGAAAGAAGTTTTATTAACCTCTTTGTGAGGCTAGAAGGACCTGGAATATAAAATGGAAATGAAGAACTTGATTGGAGAAGCTTTCTCTTTCTCCTCCTTTCT
The DNA here is from genome assembly GCA_023553655.1 of Myrmecobius fasciatus. Taxonomy (NCBI): domain Eukaryota; kingdom Metazoa; phylum Chordata; class Mammalia; order Dasyuromorphia; family Myrmecobiidae; genus Myrmecobius; species Myrmecobius fasciatus. The sequence continues at coordinate 230,132 of JAJPUD010000473.1, read as the reverse complement.
CCTTCTCCCCTTTCTGTTTCTCTTCCTTCTTCTCTTTTCTTCCTCTTTTTCTTCTTCTCTCTCCTCTTTTTCTCACTCTTTCTTTTGCTTTATGCCACAGGCATGCCAGTGGTGCTCACAACCTTTGCTAAGGTATCTATGATCCCCAAATGTAAAAACTTCATGATACCTGACTAAGGAAGAGAGGGAGGGCCCCTGTGTTGATGTGGTCATCACAAAGACAATTCTGTTTCAATTAATGAAACTGAAAATATAATGCCTTATAGTTTTGAAAGATGATACCCAGGACTTCAGTTTGCTACTATCCAGTATACAAAAGGGAGAATTATAAGAGGTTCTTGTAGAGAACTTGAGTGATATGCTAGCCAGTTTGAAGTCTGTGTAGGATTATTAAGGTTTTGAATTTCAAAATAGCTTCTTAACTTGGTTTGGTAACTATTTGTGAAAAATCTTGTGAGGATAAACAAGCAAAAATATTATTCTTTTCCTAAAGTATAATATAACCTTGACTTTCAAAGGAAACTTTTAAATTACAAAAAAAAGTTTTATCACGTGAAACATTCCATTCTTTGTTCCCTGTGATATCTGAGTAATTATTAGGCACTTTTAATTTCTTATTCATTATAATCTAATAGTTATAACATGGTGTAATGGAAAGTTCACATGGTTGAAAGAGAGAAGATCTGGGTTCAAACTCTGGTTCTGACATTCCATAGTCAGTTCATTGGATTAGTCAGTCACTTTTCCATTCTGAAACTCAGTTCCTTTGGGGAAGCAGCTGGTGAATTCTAGTGAATTGAAAGAATACTGGACTTGGGTCCAGACTTTTACTAGAAAGGTGAACAGGGACAAGTCAGTAAATTTCTCTATAACTCAGTTTCCTCATATGTAAAATGAGGATAATAATATCTGTGTTAATTTTATTATAAAAACAGTATTTGCTTTGGCAACTTCTATTCTAGTGTGACTTTTTACACCTTGCTTTCAGTTACATAGCTCCTCAGCATTTGTCCTCTAAAAGGTTCTAAAAAGAGCTTAAGAATTATAAACTGATTTTAGTTGACATTTATCACTTTTTTCCATCTTTCCACTCGTTTTTCCCTTAGCTTTCCTATCATCCTCTTTTTGTTGAACTTCTACATAGGAGTTGTCCTAATAGCACCTGCTAAAGGACAGTTATAACTGCTGCTAAGATGTTGGGCCAACCATTACAGAAGGACCCTGTACCTGTACTATTGACTTAGGTAAACCTTGCATTCCTTCACTCCATGCCTGTGGATTTAACACAAATTGTCTTAAATTTTTAAATTTTATCTTTCAATTCAGTGCAACATGTGTAACATATAAAAATTATATGTAACATGTGATGGACAAGTTGATTCAATCATGCATGCTATCATGACATGCACTTGTGTTGATTTTTATGCATGTGTGTGAACACACATAGAGACAGAGACAACCAGAAAGATAGAGATAGACAGAGACAGAGAGACTCTACACACACACACACATACATACACAGACACAGCGACATTGAGATACACAAAGATGGACAAAGAAAAAGAGACAGATACACATACACACACAGAAAGAGACAGAGACAGAGATACAATATGTAACGTGTCTTTCTGTCCATTTAACTCTTGCTTTATATTTGGACCAACACAGGTCACTATATTATATTATAATCTATCCATGTTGGCTTCAACATGTATGGTACTGTAAGCTTTATGAGAGTAGGAACCATTTTATTATTTTGTCTTTGTATCTCTCCTAGCCTACCACTGTTAGCACATTTAATAATTGATGACTTAAATGAAAAACAATCAGGCAGCTTGATTAGTCCTTCCTTCCCTCATCAAACAGGAGATATGACTAAAACAGCTGAAGGTTTTTTGAAGATTTGATCTGAATTTAACTGCTGCACAGTTCTTTTCCAGGGATTACAGAATTAATTTAAATTCCCTTCTGAATTTTTTAGTTTCCATTCTTCCTTACTTCCAACACTTGCCTCTGATATTCATCATTCCCTGGTCATTCTAAATCTAGATCATAGTTTTCCAGGTTGTGGTTGGGTAGAAGAAGGATAGTACTTTGGATCTGTCTCTTCTGATTAGTTCTGGTACTCATAGGATAATACTCTAGAGTAAATTAATGACTTTGGCTTGTTTCAATAGAACATAAATTCTTGTTTATTGATATTTTTAATTAAAATATACTTAAAATATTTCAGAAGACTCATATCTTAATAGTTTGCATTGTTCTTTTGTCAACATGAATAGAAACTTTTTCCAACTTCTGTAGAGGATTTCATTTATTTCTGTGGCCAAAGAAATTAATCACTTGGGATGAATAACTTCTTCAAATTTGGGCAGACTGATTTATGGGTAACAGAGACACAATGGGTCACTAGATTTCTCTTTGAGATTTTTGCATATTGGTAGGTCAGAACTTGGCCACTATTGTTGCCTTTGACATCCAAAATCAATTCCATCTACCAACAAAAGAAGATTCATCTAACTTACTATTTCAAGTCTGCGTTTTGCAGCAGGGCTTTTTTTTTTTGTTAACTTCCAACCTTCCTTCCTTCCTTCCTCCCTCCCTCTTTTCCTTCCTTCCTTCCT
>JAJPUD010000473.1:195608-227408 GCA_023553655.1 Myrmecobius fasciatus | reverse complement strand
TCCTTCCTTCCTTCCTTCCTTCCTTCCTTCCTTCCCTTCCTTCCTCTTTTTTCTTTCTTTTCTTCTCTCTCTTTCTTTCTTTTCTTTCTTTCTTTCTCTCCCTCCCTCTCTTCTTTTCTTTCTTTCCTTCTCTCTCCCTCTCTTTTTTTCTTGTTTGCTTTCTTTTTCTTTCTTTCCTTCTCTCTATCCCACTCTTTCTTTCTTTCCTTATCTCTCTCCCTTCTTTCCTTATCTTTCTCTCTTTCTTTCTTCCTTCCTTCTCTTTTCCTTCCTTTCTTCCATTCTTCCTTTCTTAGAATAGATGGACGAGTAAGATTTTGTGTAATATCCCCAAGGGTCAAAAGTTTGTTCCAAATGATGGTAAAAGATCTAGTGTAAAAGTTTTTATTTTTTTTTTTAAGAATCACAGTAATTTTGCTCTTTAGTTGCCAAACATCTCATTTAGTTAATAGTTTTCCATTGAGCTGTGGTAGTAGGTTTTTTTTCCCCTTCTATTATAGATTGACCTAATTGGCCAGTTATTTCAAACTGACCGGTTTTAGATGTTTTTAAAGAAAAGCATGTAAGCCGTGTATTGTCTCTTCTGGAAGCAGAGTGAAATGAATTCTGGCTCTAGAGGATGTGAGTCCAAATTCCACTTTTTCTGCTTACTCCTTATGTGACCACAGGGCAGTCCCTTAAACTCTCTAAGCCTCAGTTTCACCATCTGTAAGTTGAAATACTGCTCTAAGGCTCCCTCAAGCTTTGGATCTTTGGCACTTTTGTTTAGAGAATGTTCTTTGAAGTGAGGAAGTTTAAAGTTTTCAGCTTCAGCGGGAATAGTTTTTCAGCTGACTATTTTGCCATTAAGGAACAGATAATTAGCATTACTATAAATTATAATTTTGTTGGTGCACTTGAAAGTGAATTAGAGGGTCAATAATGCAAAATGTTTCAGGAGTTCTTTACATATAGAGGAGGAAAGAGACCTATAAGAAGACAATTACTGTGATGGAGGCCGTTAGGTAGCACAGTAGATGGAGTTCTAGGCCTAAGTGTCTGGAAGACCTAAGTTCAATTTCAACCTTCAGATACTTACTAGCTATGTAATCCTGCATAAATCATTTACTCTGTCTAGATTTCAGTTTCCTCATCTGTAAAATGAGGATAATAATATCTGCCTCCCAGGATTGAGATGATCAAATGAGATAATATTTGTAAAATGGTTAGCATAGAACTTGATGTATAATAATTGCTTATTAATGTTTATTATAATTGTTATTTGCATTACCAATGAAATTATCAGGAAAGCCTGTAAGAATGAACTGAAGAAGAGACAGCCAGATGCTTCCTCTAAAGGAGACTCACATCAAATTATTGAAGACAAAGTCAGAGAGCTTTAGGTTTTTATTTATCTGTTAATGATAAGAAAAGGATCCAACTTTTTGATTCCCATCCTTTCCCCAACTATATTTATATAAATAAATGTATTAACATGCAGCTTTGGGGAAATTCTCTTCCTCATCTGTAAAATGGGGACAGGTTAGACTAGCTGAAACCCTTTCCAGTTTTAAATTTATGATCCTATCATCATCATTTGAGACACTTAGTAGCCTGAGTTCTTGGATAAGTTACTGAACCTCTCTGAGCCTCCCTTTCCTTTTGTCTTAGATGAGACTAATAATTAGCCTCCACTTTGTACAGTTGTTGGGAAGCTAAAAGAGAAGATATGTGTTTATTCCTATGTAAATCAAAGTTTGATATAAATGCAACTATTATAATGACATAATAGAGATCTAACTGTGGGATAATTTGTACAGAAAAAGTTTTCTCATTTCCAGTGATAATTCTGTGTTTTGAAGAAAATGTCAAGGTTGCTAATTCTTGGGTAATATTGCATTGATTAGACATTGTAAAAAGCCACTGAAGAATTCAGCAAATCTACTTTCCCTTAGAAAAGAAGGGAAAAAGTAATAAATGGTGCCCCATTAGGGGAAGAATCTGACCATGTCTTCCAGAAGGTGAACAACACCTCTAGTTACTAGCAGCTGTAGGAGACTTTTGGGCACCACTTCTTAATGACTGACCTGTGTCTGACTGACCTTGCTATTTCCTGAAGCATCTGTAAGAAGCTGTTGTTTTCAGCCTTCTCTGAGGCATTTTTTTCTTCCTTTTTTTTTAAAAACAAGATATTTAATTAGGACTTGTTAAGGTGGTGCAAATGGGTTGCCCACTTCTTTCACCCCTGCTGTTCCTGACTGTTCAAAGCATTTTCTGATGTTTCCTTCGGAAAAATGCACAAGGTGTCTGCTGCCTGTCTCCTTGGCTGTACAACTGTATCACCAGTCTCTTATGGGAAAAAAAGAGATTGTTGGCAGTTTCTTCTGAATCTAGGGCCACAATGAAAGCTTCTGGATTTAAAATTAGAATTCAGAAACCTGAAGAACCAGTGGGACTTTTGTAATAGAGATATAACTATAGAAAATGTGTGATGTAAGCTGTAAGCTCAAGGAATGAATGTAACAAAAGGGAGAATTATATGTCAGAAAGAGCGAGAGAGAGACAGAGACAGACAGAGAGAAAGGGAGGGAGGGAGAGAGAAATGCAAAGACATCCAAAACAAAAAAAATGTAAGAAATTTTTGAATAGGAATTTACTTGACATAAGAAATATTTATGAACTTTAAAATAGACTACAAAATAGGATGGATATTAGAAATGGCACACACACACACTACTATGTATGTAGTATTATATAACAATATTGTAATTCTATATGTAGTATTAAATATGTTAGATATAGTAAAATTATGTTGTATTCATTTAACATTATATTCTTTAAAAGTAAAAGATATTCCACAAAACAGAGAAAATTTAAAAATGAAAAAGCATTTAGTGATTCCTCTCTCCTTCCCTCAAAATTCCAAACTCTGGAATTTTGTTGACCAAATTATTCAGATCACTTGTATGTATAAAGTCCTCATAGGATTCCATTTTACCACAATAATCTAAACTTTTAAGTATATTAAAAGCTTAACTTTTGGCAGTGGGCATAAAAACATCTCCCATTGGGCTTCCATCTACTGACAAGCTTTGTGTTTGGCACAAGGTGGGGAGGGAGAGGCTGAAAAGGTTTGATTTGGTCAGCTCTTGACATTTGAAATCTTTATCAGTGATAGCAACTTTTAAAGTTGGTGCTGATGATTTGTGGTATTGTTGTTTATCCATATATCTTTCACTTGGACTCAGTGTTTAGATCCAAAGGTTTCAAGACCATTTGCAATCTTGCTTGGTCTGTTGTGGCAGACAGGCCAGACATCTGGCAGTCAGTTATCATTGCATCTCTGCACCAGAAGTTGTTTTTAAATACTCCTGATTCCCTTTGAACATAGAACTGTGATGCACAACAGTTTCAAGTCATTAATGTGAGAGGCAGAGTCAATCCCAGGCTTTAGCCTAGTTTGAAACAAGATTTATGAGATTAAGAAGGGGGGGGGGCATGTTATCCATTTTGCTGAAAGGGTGGCTGTTTTAGCCTGCATGGGATTTAATGATACAGAAGTTTCCTTTCCAGCCTATACAGCTTACTCTTTGAACACTGACAGAAATAGTGCATCAAACAATTATTTTCATGATGTTGCTATATTTCCTGTTTCCTGTTGTCTTTTCCTGGAAATATTTTTAAGCCAAAATTGGGGGAAAGTATTAAAAACACACAAATTAGTGGATGGTATTATTATGCTCTAATTTCAAGTTAATGTAGTTGCCTGTGATTTAAATCTCATAGACTTGGGGAAAAAATAGACTTTAATTTTTGAACCCAATAACCATATATTCCCCCTTTCTCTTATCTGATTTTGAGTTATTGACACAATATATTTATTCCTCAGTCACAAGCCTGGATTTATTAGGGTAGCAAACTGGTTTTATTTAAGTTACAGAGTCCAACAAATATCAGTGCATGTCAAGACAAAGCTATGTTTTCAAAACTGTAAAGCAGCTGTTAAAAAGAGCACGTATTTTTTTCTGATAATTGTCAGCACGGGGTCAAGAATGCTGAGTGCACAGACAGCCTTACAACCCACTCATCTTAGATGGAGGCAAATTTTGATTTAAGATAGGAATTTCAAGCCAAATAAATGAATTGTATTTTATAAGATACTACAGGGGGAAATTCAATTTAATAGCCTCTCCTTAGCCTCAAATTCAGATTGCATTGTTCGCAGGAGAATTTTAGCATTTTATTGGAAAGCACCGTTGATGACAGCCACAAAATGATCCATTGTTTCTTTCCTTATGTCTGCAAAAGTATATATTTTGCCTTGGTGACATTTGAAATTGTAAAACATTTTTTTTGAGTGGCTGTTTAATTTTAAAGGGAGAAAAAAAAGCGCAAAAGTGAAGGTATATGTGACTATCAAAAATCAAGCCAGCCTGCCATCTTTCTTTTTTGACACCTAGTTTAAGACCAGCAAATGATCCTATGAAAAGTATTAGTGGATTCAGTTCAGCCCCTGGTGGTCTGTGTCCCATATTACATAACCAGTACAGGCAGCTTTCAGGATTATTTCCAGTTCACATACAGCAGCTTTTCTCTAAGTTTGTCTAGAGGAGAAAAAGCTTGATCTATTTTCTGTCTTTCCCCACTATTCACTTCTCCACCTCCTCAACCTCCTTACGGTGAACTTGGAAATAACAAAACTCTATACCAAGAGGTCATGTATAATTTGCAAGAGATTCTAAATTCTTTGGATATTCACATATTAAATCATGTGTGCTCAAGAAAAGTTTCTCTGTTTTAAAGAAAATATGACTATTTGAGGATTCCACTGCGTACAGAAAATCACTGAAGACTGCAGTTTTCCTAACCGCGGAAATTCTCATTTCCCATGTGCAGTTGGTTAACTCCTCACTATATCCCTAAGGAGTCTGTCTGAGGCAGAGAGCACTGGGGGAAAATGAAAATTTCCACACTCAGAAAGAGCCAAGGCAGCATTTTAAAGGATTAAAAATGAGAGCAGGAAGAATAGAAGGAGGGAAAAAAATTTGTTCTTTTGTTTTGGTTTGGTTTGAAACAAAAACACTACCTGATTCTCAGGTATGAGGAAAGCATGAAACTTGCCTCTTAATTTTATAATGATTTTGAACCAAAGCACCAAGTATTCTAATTTCCCCCAGACCTGCATTTTGTGTGGCAAGTAATGAAACCTTGAAAGGAACTTAACACTTTAATATTATGTACTATATGTAGAACACCTTAAAACAAAACAAAACAATTTTCCTAAATCTCCTTTGTTTAGTTTTTACTTAATATGCTTTCTACCTCTGTTCAAGTATTAATTTTTAACCAGTGTTTTCTCAGATTCCACACAACTGATCTTGTCATGTGTTTGTCTTTTGGTTAAACTGAAAATCTACTATTCCTTGATAACATATTTTTTAAAAATTTGAAAAATATTTAGATTAGAAATGAGCTTGTCTCTTAAGGACACTATCCCATGCAGAATGTGTTAGATCTTTTCTGTACCAACCACCATTTTATTGCTGAATGAGCGGACAGCAAAATGGTGGTTACTAGCATTTTGTTGGACGAGGGCTCATATCTGTTCAGTCACTGAATACAGAACCTGTCCTCCTGCTGACAGAAAAGCTGGGGCTTTGCAGGTTTAGGTCTATCTTTGGGACCAGTTACAATGTTTAGTTCAATTTTTGTATACCCCTGGGTTTGCCAGATATCCATAACTGGTATTTTTGATGCATTGGTTCAGGGTATGCTCACTTCTTAAAAATGCAGTCAGGAGCATCTTGCTAGATAGATAATGTCAGAGTGGATCTATGTATACCTGTCATATTTGAAGTTGTCCCATAATTCCATATAGTGCACAGTCCTATGAAGGGACATGAGGTGCAGTTAGCAGAGACAATGTGAATGTATTTCTTCTGAATAAATGGTCTCTTTAGAACAAGGTTGAGGTCCTTGGCAAGACAGTATGGATTGGATCTTTCTGTAGAAATTTGCACATATAAACTAAGAAGTGTGTATACATATATATTAAGTCCATGACCTTTTTTTTCATGAGCAAATGGTTTAGTTATAACTAAAAAAAAATGAGAAATTAAATGAAGTCTGTAGTTTGATTTAGTAGCCACACTGTCCCAAAGTGTACCATTAATAGCAAACTTGAAACTAATCTTACTTCATCCTCATCTGAATCCCAAATGTTGGGTTTAACGGAATTTTAAGGAAATTCAAAATGATCTCTGACCACCCATGGTCAAATTACCACTTTCTTTTGTCTGAATAGAAGCAATTTATTTTCAGTCAGGTATGCAGTTTTGAGACTGGAGAAAACTGAAGCTCTCCAGCACACTGCAGATTTTGTTATCAGTTGCAGTTGCCAAACATTTGAGATGATAGGTACAGTTGCACTCCATAAAATAGATCTGCAGAAACACTGTTTATGGCACACACAACAATATTATTTTCAGCTATTTGGTGTGCAGAGGTTGTAAATAGGAAAATGTGTAAGCTATTAAATCTAGTAGCAACAAGGCTCTTAAACCAAGGTTTATTGTACCAATGCAGGCAAAAGCCTTACTTTTTTTGATCTGTGGGTGTTAAATTCCTTGTCTACAACACGGTTTTAGCTCTAGTGTTATTTATCTCAGAGCATCTTAGGAAAAAGGAAATGGACAGATGTCCATAAACAACGGGCGCCATCTGGTGGTAAACAGTCAATATGCCATGTTGGTAAAGCAAAGACATTCTCATTAAAGCAACTACAAAGAAAACAGCCAGGGATCTTTTTCAGTATTAGGTCTGCAGTGGCTACACAGGGAGAAAATTAAAGGAAACAGTTTCTGGCATTTACATTGCAATGCTACACTATTTTGCAAATCTTAGGTGATTTTTCCTGGTCGGACTTCATATGCATTAGCAATGCCTCTATAAATAATGTTAGCTTATAATTAATCCTTGATAAAAGACAATATTTCCAAATATGCTAGGGTGACTAGATATCAGAACATGGCACTGACAAGATGCAATGCCACTGAAATCTTGAGCTATGAAATTCAATAATGGGACATAAATTGCTCATGCAAGGTAAATCTCACTCTTAATTTGGACTACTATTCACTAAACATGGTTAAACAAAGAAAACATGGGCTAGGAGAACAGAAGCTCATTTGCAGTTCTCAAAGCTGAAATAGTTTTACTAAGGATGTTTAAAAAAAGCTCATATAGGCACTAAAGAGTGGGTTTTTTGTTTGTTTGGTTGGTTTTTAATCCATGCCAGAGAAACAGAAAAATATTGCCTTTTAAAATGACTTCTTAGGAGTGGTATTTGCAGTGGAAATGTTGGATTACTTGAATATACTCCTAATGTGACTCTTCTACTTTTTCATACTCCAAAATTAGAGTGTGGATTACATATATCAAATGCTGTACATAACACAGAATAGGTGGTCCGTTTATAGCTCCATACGTAAGGTGGAAATTAAATCTTGAGCCTCCAATAAAATTGTATTTCTGTAATAAAACTGCTGCACCTTGACTCCAGACTACATTGAATCCCAAATTAAACACCCCATTTACTCTACTGTAACAAGCAAATGGGTTTGCTACACTGAGCAATATCATGGAGAGAAAAGCCAGATTATTTTGTGTTCTCTCTCCTATGCACAGCACACCCAAATAAGGTCATTTCCTCCCTCTTTCTTCCTTCGAAGGACAAGAAAGGTTTTGATTGGGTGGGGGGAGGGGGGAAGGGGAGTTAGGAGGGATGGAGGTTTGATTCAATGTGTTAAATTCCTATCTGTTTTTTAAATTATAGAAGTCATCATATGTGGCTACACCACTCCAGTGGGCTAAAAAATCAACCAGGTAGGGTTTTCGCTGCAAAATATCTTCCATGGTTTCAAGAATAACTCAGTGTCATGAGCAGAAACATCTGGCATGCCAAAGGCTGTGTAGATTTCTTTATGCATTATATATAGTGTAGATGCTTTCCCCTGTAATATGCCTACTCCCTACCATTGTCTGCAGTACAAAGATGCTTTTTAATAATAGATAAGGTATTTAAGTTTAAATCTGTTAATATGAACTGTCTGTATTTATCTCCCCTCAATATACCTTTAAAAATGTGAATATATGTAGTTGCACACAGACACAGACATAGACACTCAAATACAACCTCCCCCCTCCCCCTTACACACACACACTGGATGCTATTTTAAGCAGTCTATTATCACAGGCTGATTTCCCCCCCACCATGATATAACCTGATCGATACTGACTTTTGGCATTTGTGCAGTGGCTTTATTTGAAATTAAAACCCACAGAGGGTGAGCTTTGGAGAGCAATGAATACTAATGTAGCTTCCTCTTGCCAACTAAAGAGCAGGCAAGCAAGACAAAGTGTTTAATCTAATTTGAAAATACTCCAGTTAGGCTCCGATAAAGCTACCCTCTAGTGGACCAAGAGTAGAATTTACTCCTTACTGGGGGTCCCCATACGAGTCTTCATTACACTCCTTGTCCCCCTCTTTCAGAAGAGTCTAGATGTTAACCTTCAAGCACAATCCAGTGAGATGAATATTAATCATGGAGGGATTCCTTTTTTCCCCTTACTTAATAGTATTTTATTTTTTCCTGAATTATATAGAAAGATAATTTTCAGCATTCCTCTTTATAAGATTTTGAATTCCATTTTTTCCTCCTTCCTTCCCTCCTCCCTCCCCAAGATAGCAAACAATCTGATATAGGTTATACATGTGAAATCATGTTCAACATTTCTATATTACTCATGTGAAAAAAGACTCAGAAAAAAAGGGAAAAAACATGAGAAAAAAAGACAAAATAGTATGCTTCTATCTGCATTCAGACTCCATGGGCCTTTCTCTGGATATGCTCATCTTTTTCTATCAATTTTATTTTATTAAGTACAATGTTCTTCTGGTTCTGCTCACTTCACTCAGTATCAGTTCATGTAAGTCTTTTTAGATTTTTCTGAAATCTGCCTGCTCATCATTTCTTATAGAACAATAGTATTCCATCACTATTTTTTAGTATACCACACATTTATATACCACATATTGTTCATTCATTTTCCAGTTAATGGACATCCCCTCAATTTCCAATTCTTTGTCAGTGCAAAAACATTTTTGTGATATAGGTCCTTTCCCCTTTTTTATGATCTTTTTAGATACAGAGCTACTAGTGGTTTTATTGATGGATCAAAGGATATGCAGTTTTACAACTCTTTGGGAAAAGTTACAAATTGCTCTCCATAATGATTGGAGCAGTACACAAGTCCACTGGCAATGTATGTGTTTTAACATATCTTCAGATGGATTTCTAATCAAGTTTAATGGAGTATGAGAAGTTGTGTTAGCAATTTCAGCTTAGGCTTAAAGGACTTGCTGTTACATTTTTGTATGATGGGCAATTGTGAATATGGGAGTTGCAAGAGCTTTGATGTGGTGACTTGAAAGTTGTCATCTGAGACTTTGGAGGAAAGATTAGGAGGAGGAAAGAGCCAGGAAGGTAAGCATTTGACGTTCAGGCTTATGTCTTCAGAGAGGTATGGGAATGACTACAGAAAAGAGCAACCTTTGACTTCAATTTCAGACTAAAATCTAAGGTCTGTTGATTCTAAGAATCAAGATCAGCGAGACACAGAGTTGGAATGGACCTTAGGGGTTAAGTGGTCCAATCTCAACCTTTTAGTAATGAAGAAAAAACTGAGGCCAAGAGGAATGACTTATCCAGTTGCATAGGTGATAAGTGGCAGAGTCAGGATCCAAACCCTGATCCTCTGATTTCCAAGCCAGTTCCCTTTTTACCGAATTGTGCTACTTCTTTGCTTTGAACCTAATCACATCAGGAGTTCTGTGATGAGGAAGCTACATTTCCCTGAACTAAGTGATCTAAAAACCATAGTGTTAATAGTGCTGGATTCAGATGATTAATAGACAGGCCATTTTGTCTGTATACTTTAGTTGTAGCCACAAACTGTACCTTGTGCTTCATTGCTTCTACAGACCTCTGAAAAGTCCTTTTTTCAAGTTCTTGTTCTTAAAATATTCCTCTCTATGCTCTGTCACATTTCCTAGAAATGTGAAAGCTATATTCCCGTCATGCTAGACCTCAAAGTATAAACAAAGAAGAGAACCTATAAAAACATTTTTCATTTTAAAAACTGAGACTTACCCCTTTCCTTTTATTATTCTTCCCCAGCTCCCTTTTCTTCTATTAATCATCATACTCACTACCTTAATTCAGATCCTCATAACTTCTCCCTTCATTATTTTAATAGTTTCCTTACTGATTTTGAAGACTTCAGTATCCCTCTCATTGGTCTTCCCATCTCTAGTTTCCACAATCCAGTTCATCCCGACAAATTTTTTTTTTAATTTATGGGCCTGACAATGTCATACTCAGACTCAAAAATGTTTGCAGATTCCCCATTACCCATAGGACAAAATTAAAAATCTTAGTTGTCATTCAGATCCTTCAACCTATTTTTCTGGGGTTAATTCTTTGTCCCAACTTTATAGTCCAACCATATTGGACACTAAACTATTCTCTGATTTTGTCTTATTATCCCAACTCTTTGCATGCAGAATTCCCTTTTTTCCCAGAACAGACTCCTCCCACATTTTGGCCTCATATGAAGTCTCTTTCTTCTTTAATGTTCAATTTTTGCCTTTTTCCTTGAAGCATCCCCTGACTTCTCCAAGCTGATCTTTCCCTTCTCAAATTTCTTATATACATCCTTTGGATCCTCAAAGTTCATAGACATAGAATCTTTAATTTGCATCTAGAAGGAGTGTTGTAGGCCTTTGATTTCAAACCTTTTATTTGACAGATGGGGAAACTAAGTCTGAGGGAGTGTGGTCACAAAGCCAGTTAGTATCTTACTTAAGAGGTTAGTCAAAACAAGGAGACTCAGTTTCTAAAAAAGAAAATCAGACTAAATTATACTTTGCAGTATATCAACAACAAATCCAGTTTGTTTTTAGTTACCTTTGGTTTTCCAAGAGTTTGAGTCCTATCTCTCAGCCTTTTATATATAAATGTTTCTGAATCAGACAAAGGTTTGTACATATTCATAACAATGGACTTAATATGGGTTAGAAGAAGCAAATAACTGGCTTAGAACAAAGATCAGCTTAGTCTCCGGTGTTTATACTTGCATCCCAGCTCCAGTGTTAAGGCCTAAATATTATTTATAGGTATGAGTATGGTTAGACACCAAGCTGACTGATGAATAACAAGTCAGCCTCCAAAAGATGATTCATTAGGGATGTGATACAGAGTGGTTCATATAGTCCATTTTATCTGGACATTCGGTCCCCAGCCACAAATTGTGGCTTTTGTCATGTCTTCTCTAGACCTCTGAAAAATGATCTCGTATCAGAAAAGGCTAAAGGAAAGATTCTTGAGTGCTAATGTGAGATTTGACATCCACTTCCCAACCTCATTTCCTCATCTATAATGATAATTATACTAATTAGTCTAGGCATCACACCTGTGTAACATCCTTATTCCTATTTTACAGATGAAGTAACTGAGACATGGAGAGGTTAATTACTTGCCCCAAGCCATGTAGCAAATTCACTAAGTATCTCACAGTCAGGTTGAAAATACACCATTCTGCTTTTTAGACCATGGAGGTAATTCTCCTTTTCTGTGAAGAAGGAATTTTGTTCTTTGTTTCACAGGGGCCTGGTGATGATTAAGTAATGTTTAGGAAGATAAAAATATCACTTCTCATTAGGCATTCAGGAGTAGAATTTTTCTCTCATTAATACAGTGCCTGTTGTTTTTGTTAGTGTGGGGTTGCTATTGTATTCATAAAGACTGTTAGCTATTTATAGAAAAATAAAGACTGAAATCCTGAAGAAAATAATCTGAGGTTTATTGTTGTAGCTTCTTGAATTTTATAAAACAGCATACTCAACAAAGAGCTTAGTCCATTTCCTTTTTTTTTGTCTGGACCTGTTGAGTCCATCAATATAAGGAACTTCTAGCGTGAAAACTCCTTTCTCTGATTGGCAGTAATTCTACCGATTTATATTCTTAAAGAGCTGCCTTTGACACTGAGACGTTCACTAATTTGCCCAGGGTCACAACACCAGAATTTATCTGAGACAGAACTCATTTCACCTTGGCTGCAGGATAGGCTCTCTAGTCACTATGCTACGCTGTCTTTTTATTTTTATTTTAAATGGAAGGTAATGTATGTTTTCCCCACCTACCCATCTTAGTTATAATTTTGCAAGCAGTGCATCAAATGGCATTTTTGCATGCATATTTTCAGAGAACAATGTGAAGTGTTTATCCCTTGGGATAAAAAAAAAAGCCAAATCCAACTTGAAAACACAGATGGTTCTGATACAGTCTGATAAGAATGTAAACAGGAAAATATCTTTGTTGACTTATTTCTTCATAATCAGTAATAATTAGTTATTGTTTAGAGAGGAATTACATTTTTTATTTCACAAGCATTGCCATGAACAATTGCTTCAGAAAAGTGAAGTTGGATATTTGACATTGGTTGAGGGAGAAATGGTATGTGCCAAAACGTCTCATTAATATTCTTCCTGATTGATACTGGGGAACAAATGCCTTGGGAGAAGATCATTTCTGCATTCTCATTTCTGATTTAGAAATCACATACCCTTCAGGCAAATCCATGAAGGGATATATAGTAAGTTGGATTGAGAGTTTAGCATTTCTCCATAGTGCCTTACATAGATAAGTGAATCTTTCATTGATTTTCTTTATATTATTATTTTTGGATAAGGATAATTTCTTACTTCACATGAATGAACATTTAAAAAAAAAGCTTTATTGATGTCTTTTGTTTTTTTTTTTACCAGTTATTTATATTTCTTTTCTTCCTCCCCCATATACCTCTTATTCTTTGTAACAAAGAAACATTATAAATTGACGATATATGTTAGAGTATGCAACACTGTACCAATAATCCCTTGCTTCTCTACTGAGAGGAAAGAGGTGTGTTTTATTATCCATTCTCAGGGGTTAAAATTTGTCATTGCACGCATTAATTATTTTTAAAAGCAAAGCAAGCAAAAAAAAACCCTTTCTTCATTGATAGGGGTGAGAATCTTTAGAACATTAGAAAGAAGATGGGATTTGGAATCAGGAGATGTAAGCTTGAATTTCATCTCAGCCACTTTCTACTCATATGTTGTTGTTTGTCCTTCGCTTGAAGAGGACCAAGACATCAGGGAGATGAAGCCATGGCATGTAAGGGAATTGGATTTAAGTGAGGGAGGGCTGTGCAAGGTCACCTGTCTCACTTTCCCTTCCAGAGCCATCTGGGTCCAGTGGCCAGATATAGATCAAGAAGACTGAGATGGCCCTGGATGAAATGGGGGTCTTGACCTTTTTAAGCTATAGTCTTCAATAGGTCTCAGTTTAACTGAGGCTCCATGCATGAGCTTGGGAAAGTCATTCTACACTTATTTCCTTATTTACAAAATAAGGAAACTATCTCCAAGATTCTTCTGTGCTCTAGATCTCTGAATTTATGGTTTCAGTGTAATAGGAGAAATGAGAATAACTCATTTCCCATGGCCTTGGAAGTGTGATGTTTTCTATATGCCAGTACTTTTCTTCCCTCCCTCACCTCACCTCCCAATAAATGCTGACATCCTAGTTTTTTCCTTCCTCCTTTATTTCTGTAAACCCATTTTCCTAAGAACTACTCCACTGAAATTAGTATTAAGTATATCCCGAGAGTCACAGCTTTTTCTCTCTCATCCCACAATTAAATCAAACATCAGTTTTATCATATTTTATATTTTTTATATTATATATATATTTTATAGATAAAAATAATCATGCATAATCTTTTTGGCCATGTTCCCAGGATATCAAAACAGTTGATTGAAGAGTGAAAAGTTAAGCCTAAAATCTCATCATCTATTCCACTGGACACCAAACAACCATTTCTACAGACTGTTTTCCCTTCCCATAGTGTATGTTTGTTTGATTTTGGCATCACTTAGACATAGTCATAAGGTTCACAAATTTGGGTATTTTTCCTAATTTTTTGAAAGTCAAAATAATTACAATACTGAACAGAGTAATCTTGTTATTATTTCATTCTAGATTGCTATTGAGAAGCACCCTTTCTTCCCTCTCAAATATATGAAATAGATAACTAAAAATACTTGAAATTCATGTAAAGCAAATATAAATAATCAATTCAACTGACTCACTTCTAACACTTCAAAAGCTATTGTAAAGCCTTCTTTTTCCCATAACATGTGTCCCCACATGGAAGAGACATATCCCCTTCTATTATCTGCACTGGGGCAATTTATATTTAATCATTTAGTCAATGCTCCAGCTAAGGGAATTAAAAATATACTCAGCAAGTATATATAGATAACATGAAATTAGGTGAGATTACTAATACCTAAGACAATAATAGAGTTTAAAATGGCTTAGATAAATTAGAGAAATGGTCCACCAGAGATAAGAAAAAGTTTATTAAGGACAGAGCCAAGAAAGTATAACAACAACAAAATCAGGAGAAGAGAAATTAGGAACAGGTTTGGTTGAAAAAGATCTGAGAGTGGTAGTGGTTCACAAGCTGAATGACGAATTGCTAACATAACATTGATATGAAATAGTCATGTGATGATGGAATATATCAAATGTAGGATGAATTGGAGACAAAGTAAGGCTTGCATTAGAATCTATAAAGATCATAGAATATTATGTTTCATTAGTGCCTATAACAAAAAAAAACAAAAACAAAAACAAAAACAAACAAACAACAACAAAAAAAACAACAACCAAGAAACAGATTGGAGAAACTGAAGACACCCCACAGTAAAGAAACAAGAAAATGAGTTAAGGGATAGAAAATATTTCCTGGGGAAATGATTGGAGGTTGTTTATCCTGGAGAAGGGAAGACTAAGGAGTAATTTAATAAGGGTCTGCAAACAATGAAAGATTACTAAAAGCAGAATTCTGACTGGTCTCTCTCCATCTCACAAGACCAAACAAAGAGAGTAAGTTTAAGTCGAAACAAGAGAGATTTCTTGGACAGAAGAAAGGCTTTCTTGACTGTTAGGGTGATGAAATACTGGAAAGACTACCTAGGTAGAGAGCTTCTGGAATTTCTACATTAGCCTCCCCCCACCTACATCCCACTCCCCTCTCCCAGCCCTTCCTAGAGAGCTTTAGAAATAACAGAACTGTCTTTCATGCATTGGTGTGAGCTTACCTGGGATCAAGTGACATCGTGAAGTCTTATCAAAGTCATGGACTAGCTGGAAGGAGAAACAGCAAGCAATTTGATGTCCTAGAGCTTTTATATTAGAAAAAGGTTAGTAATAGGTATTTGTGGATGGCACTTTTGGTGGCCGTGGTTCCATATTAAAGGTATTTTAGGGATCGAGTAAGTATTAACATCTTTTCTTCTAAAGCCTGTGTTTATGATTTAATCCCTTATCATACACATATGTTAGAGTTTTGTTTGTTTGCTTGCTTTTATAGTCCTCTAACCTTTCCAGCAGGGATCTTACTTTGCACCTGTGTTTTTCTTGAAAAAGAAGTAGGATTTGTAGTTTCTTGGCTGCTGTTCACAGGGGAAAAAAAAGAAAGGCTTGTAATTTGGTAAGAACACACCAGGAGGGGTGGAAATAGAAAAGGCCTACTCTCTCTGTCTCACCTTCTTCTCTGCAACAGGATCTCCAAATTTTCCATTTGTTTTATTGCAAAAGAAAACAATGGTATGACCACATCATCACATGCCATGACTCACATGACATTTTCATGCTAAGTAGAGTTTAAAATCATGATGTACTCATGTATGACAAAAATGTTCGTTTTGAGTTGTAGAATGGTTGAATTTTGAATCTGGAAGCAACCTAGGAGATCTTCATATTGATGAAGCTGATAAGGAAGCTAAGATCCATCATTATTAGGCAAATTGTTCAGATTGAGGTAGGTTGAGTTGACCAGAACTAGCACACAATATTCTTAGTATAACACTCTTTTTCACTGCTCATACTGTCTTTGGAGAAATGTATACATTTTTGATGCTCTCAACACTTTTCCCCTGGTCCCCTCTAGCCTGAAATTTCCCATGTTAAAAGAAGTACCTGGTAGGACATTGGATCCAGGATGTTAACATTTGAGTCACTAAGATAAGCTGCTTGTTTATTGTTATTTTTTTTTCCTCTGAGATTTAGCATGCTTATCATTTTTTTCCATGAGAAGGGGCAGACATTGGCATCTTTATGACAACCAGAGGTTTAAATTATAAATTCTACACAGATGTCTGGAGTTAAAAAATTTGTCTTTGAATCCTGCTTCTCTACTATTAGAATGTAAACTCCTTGAGGGTAGGGAGTACTTTTTTCCCCTTGGATTTATTTTCCTAGTGTTTAGCACAATGATTGCTGACTGACTAGTTCTATCACTTATTACCTGTGTGATTTTGGGCAAGCTAATTAACTTCTCTAACCCTTAGTTTTCTCATCTATAAGATTAAGAAATTGGACTAGATGGTCCCCAAGATTCTCTCCAACACTAAATATGTAATTCTTTGATCCTATTTCCCAAAATTAGATCTTATCCACAATATGGATCTATAATTTGGGAATTTTCATGCAAAATTAATGTAAATCTATCTTTAATAACATTTTAGTTCTGTGGAACCCTTTGAGGGTGAGTTATTTTGGATTGTGGCATTTTTTTAGATATCTGAAAAGATCTAAATAATTTTTTAAAATTACCTTTTTGAATAGAAAATAAAAAATAAACCTTTATTACATACTTCCTTGACTTCTTAAAGGGAGTATAGTGAACATAATTTAATCTCTTCTTGATGATTGAATTCCCATTCATTAAGTAATGAAATGTGCTGACAATTATAGCTTTAGGGGGATATTGAGGTGAATAGGAATGTTTGCTCCTGCATTACATTGTTCCAAACTATTATGTGTGTGTTTTTAATTCTGTTGTCCAATTTTTATCATTTGTTCCTGCCTCTTCCTTTTTTGTCTTACAGTTACTTCTTGTAGTCATCTCAGAGTCTACCCCTAATAACTCTCCTCCCTCCTGATAATAATAATAATAGCTTGCTTGTATAGTGCTTTAAAGTTTGTAAAATGCTTTACAAATATTATTTCATTCCATCTTCATAACAACTTTGGGAGATAGGTGCAATTATTATCTCCATTTTACAGTTGAAGAAACCAATGCAGACAGAAATTAGGCAGTTTTCCAAAGATCAAAAAGCTAGTATCTGGGACTTTGTTTGAATCAAGATTTTCTTGAACTTCTAGGTTAAACACCCAACCCATTGCACCATCTATCTGCCTCAAAGATTTGCTACTCTCTTGTTACTTCTGAGCTACTGTGAATTTGTAAACCAAAAAGTCAAACTGGCTAGATTCATATATAAAATAAAGATTCTGAATAAAAATTTAAGGAATTTTTTGAGTAAAGTAGA
Organism: Myrmecobius fasciatus; assembly: GCA_023553655.1. Classification (NCBI taxonomy): domain Eukaryota; kingdom Metazoa; phylum Chordata; class Mammalia; order Dasyuromorphia; family Myrmecobiidae; genus Myrmecobius; species Myrmecobius fasciatus. The sequence continues at coordinate 209,923 of JAJPUD010000473.1, read as the reverse complement.
TAGCCTTTAGTCCATGAATTTTGTGAAGTGCATTTTGGCTGCTCAAAGATATTCTTGCTTCCTTCTAAGGGCAAATTTTGGTTGGGTGAGGATTCTAGAGAGCTGAGTTTTGTGTTGGCCAGATATTCCTTTATTTACTTGTCCCTTAATGTTTTGGTTATCTAAACTAGACACTCCTAATTATGCCAAAAAGGACAAAATACCCAGATACAATAAAATATTAGAGCTTTCTGAGGTCATGTCTTCACTGATGCTCTTTACTGACAATGGTGTAAAATGATTGAGAATGTTCTTACAGAGGAGTAATGGGAATTTCAGGAGATTCAAGATTTTCTTCACTCATACCACACAGTATTCAGCCTGATGAGCATGTAGGGGTGATTTTGTTATAGGTTCTCAAATGTGACTCAGTCTCTCAATGTAAAAACCTAAGAAGTCATGCTTAGTGGCGATAGAATTAGAGAGAGGAGAAAAAGGAAGAAAACCATCACATGGTAGTTCAGTTGGTAGATAAAGCCTTGGATTTGAAGACAAGAAGATTTAAATTCAAAACCCTCATCAGAAACTTGCTAGCTGTGTGTGATCCTGGGTTAAACCACTTAACATCTGTCTGCCTCAATTTGCTCACATTTAAATAATAATCATAGCTCCTACTCACAAGGGTTCAAATATAAGCTGCATTCCCCCCTCCTACCACACATACATACCTATATACAAATAAATCTGGTTTTTAGTAACTTGACAATAGTTAAGACTTTTTTTCTTTGTAGTTGTTGTTGTTGTTGTTTTGCAAGGCAATTAGAGTTAAATAACTTGTCCAGGGTCACATGGCTAGTAACTATTAAGTATCTGAGGCCGAGGTAAGACTTTTTTTTCAACCAAAATGTCCATAGGCATTTTTTATCCATCCTAGAATAGGATCATAGAGATAATACTTGTGAAGGAGTTAGCCAAGTACTTGGCACATAGTTAATGCAATAAATATTTCTTTTAAAAATAGATGTTGAGTCAGCATCCAGAAAGGAATGGGGCAGGGGTCAGGATAAACACTTCCAAATCTCTACTGGAATAATATCTTAATCACTTCATTGGGAATTTAGGAACTTGTTTAGTTTGGTGATTTAGTCTCCAAGCTATCTTGTGAGTTAGCTCGAGCTAATCTGTAATGTATAATGCATTTATAAATTATTAAAGCTAGAAGGGACCTTTTTTCATAGGTAGTTGATTGAGGAATTGCTTTTTCTGCCTCTTTATACTACCTATATGAGCTTGACCAGGTCACTTAACTTCCATGGAACTCAGTTTCCTCATCTGTAAAATGAAGAGATTGAGTGAATGACTTCTTAAATCCCTTTCAGTCCCAGATTAATGACTTTACCCATTACAGGTAAAGTAGACACAAATGAAATATCTTTTCTCATGTAGGCTCTTATCCACATCTTGAACTAGAACTGAATCCAATGAGGATGTTAAGTTAAAATCAAACATGAATTCCCAGGCCTTGGTCAATAGCCTTCCATCTCTTTCCAGTTCATATCTGTCAACCCCTAATCAGACCTGATAGCCAAGGGGCCACCTTTAAAATGATATAATTTCCTGATAGGCAGAAAAATAACAGGAAGAAAAATGATTGAAGGCCCTTTAATGAATGGGACAAATTGGCCCATGGAAGTAAGCCAACTGACTTTTTTTTTTCCCACAACCAAAAACATGCTTTCTCCCACACCTGCACCCTCCCAACTCTGGGCCAATTCTTATCTCCTGAGCTACTTCCTTGGAAGTAGTTGGTATTTTTTACTCCAAAGAACAAAAAGGCATATGTGGTATTTTGGGAGTGAAGAAGAAGGATTTTAAAAAATAAGGCAAGTTTTAAAGGTGAATAATTTTCCATCCACACAGGGTTAATCTTTCAGCCACAGCAGAGAGAAATCCGCAGGGAGCTAAACTATTTCACACTGATGATAGACTGGAGTCAGGAGAGCTCTAGACTTATGAAATGGGTAAGGGCATATAATTTAAATCTAATAACAATGCCTGTATGAGTTCAAATAGAGGCTGTACTCCTGCTCCCACTATGCATATATACACATATATACAAATAAGTCTGGCTTTTAGTAAACTTGATCATAGTTAGATTTTCTTTCAACCAAAGTGTCCATAGGGATTCTTTTATCCATCCTAGAAATTCTCATGAAGGAGGCATATTAAAAATGTCTTATTCCCTAACGATATGATATATCAGATCAAAATCTCTAGTATGTCCCTTACATGGCAACATATTTGTACTAGAGTGTAGCCTAGGTTCTAAAGAACTTTAAATAAAGAACCAAGGGTTTTATATTTAATCCTGGAGGAACTAGGGAGATATTAGAATTTACTGAGGAGGGGGACACATATCTTACCTGTATGTTAAGAAAATAACTTTGGTGTCTGAGTAAAGAGGGTGGGTTAGAGTGGAGAGAAGCTAACAATAGATCAAGAATGATCAATCCTAGATGCTACATGTCATACAAGAACAGCATTTTTCTTTGTTTTAAATATTTTTATTTTCCTCACATTTAAAATGATTTTTTACATTTGTTTTGAAAATATTGAATTCTAGATTCTCTCCCATATCCCTATCTTCAGTCTCCATTAAGAAAGTAAAACATTTCCATAAAAGTCATGTTGTGGAAGAAAACATAGATCTCTTCTCCACACCCCCCCACACACACACACCAAAACCCTCAAGAAAAATAAAGTGAGAAACAGAGAAAGAGAAGGGGAGCAAGGGAGAGAGAAAGGGTGGGGGATAACATTTTTCTTGATAAAGCTGGTATAAAATCTTGGATAATGTTATCAAGCTGGGAGAAGTTGGACAAGTCATCTGGGCCTCAGTTTCCCAAAGAAGTCTAGAGTATATGATCTCTAGGGGCCCTTCTAGCCTAGCATTTTAAACCTGTATTCTAGATTTGGTTCTAGGTAACCTGAGTTCTAGGTAATTTGGGATTAATTTCATATTTTAAAATATCAGCTACAGGGAAGCAGTGAATAAAATGCTATGACTTCTGGTGCTGCTACTGACATAATAAGTAAAAGTTACCAAGGGGGCTGGATAACTTCCCTTGGCTTTGATGAGATGGGAATCATTACCTCTTTTCCTTCCAGTAAATTAGAAGATCATGAAATGTAACCATGACCTGCCCCTGTCTCCTACAGTCCCCTAGATCTCATCAGCTGAACTGCCTTTTTGCCTTGCAGATTCTTTATACTCACCTGACCTACCTGTCGAATCTCCCTCCAAATGACTCTTTTAGGAGGGGTCCTGGGCTTTTTCTTTTAGGAGTTGTTCCTCCCAGTTAGAGTGTGAACTCCTTGGGAACAGGGATTATCTTCTAGCACAGTGCTTGTCAAAAAGCAAGGAAGTATAATTTACAAAGTGATCTGTAAACCATGATAAACAACCTGAATCTCTCTCCCCAGTAGAAACCAATATAGGCAGACTCAGGAAGAGGGCACCTGTTTTAGGTACTTCCTAATGGGTCCATAATGGGGTCTGGACCTGCCAAGAGTTTTTAAAAGGAGAAATCCCTCGTTGGCTATAATCATTGGTGCCTTCCTAACCATGCTCTAGCTGACATTTGGAGCTGCCTGGCTTCAGCCTTCAGGGAGCCAGAGCTACTAACTTTTTTGCCCATGAGACCCATTCTATTATGGAATGATGCCCAGAGTGCATTGCTGCTGCAGCTAGCCAAGAAGACCAGACACATATCCAAGCAACCAATTTCTTCTTCTATCCCTATCCAGAATATATTAATATGAGAAAGTGAGGAGAATGCTACAGAGTTTTGCAGGAAATGGGATGGCTGAGTTGATGTGAGATTATTTGATAAATATAATTTATGTTTTTATACAAATAATAAATATTATTTATCATTATAATGTAGAAGGAACTATGTGAGATTGTATTGAAAAATAGTTCTTAAAATCACTGTGCCTCTGTATGGCATTGAAATCCAGTTTGGAAGAGAGAGAAATTCATTTGTAGCTACTATGTTGGCCCAAATTCAGTGCCAATGTCAATGAGTAATTTACTTAATAAGAAATGGGGCATTTCTCCTTTCTTCACTAATAAAAAAATCTATGGATTGTAAAGGCCCATTTTTAATATGAATAGTAATTCAAATTATTACAAATAAATACCAGAGCTCAAAAATGAATGGATAAGGATCCATTTAAAATTGAGATAGCATGAAATTACTGAATAGAAACCTTTTAATTGGGGAGGTGCAGGAAGACTCTTCAATGCAGACTTATCTGGGAATTTATTGATTGACATACTTCTGTATGCCTGGAATTGGCCTTTTAATAATGACAGTGATGCTTTAAAAAAAAAAGGCTATTGAACAGTTTCCCTGCCAAGGTCTGTCACTTGACTAGTTATTAATAGGAGGATAAATACCCTTCTGAATGTAATTTAATATGCATTACATCAAATATTCAAACAAGTACCTCAATTTATGTCTCTGTCTCCTAAACCCCAAACTTACTAGAATTTTCATGAAGCATGAGTTCAGACAGATGCCATCAGAGAAATGAAGAATTGGAGGCTGCATGGGGGGATAGGCATGGAGTGAGATGAACCAGTCACCTATCCAGAACCTGGGATGACTGATAGATAGCCTGTGCGCTCTAATGTTATCTCTCCAAGGTAGAGAGAGTACAAGAAAGGGTCCCAGCACGAAGGGCAGACCACCTGTGGTGAATTATTGGTGATGCTGGTGGGGATGTGGAAGAGGGTCCTACAAGATGCTCAGGCACAGATGGTTTGCAATCTGTATTAGTAGAGAACTTCCACCCTCTAAGTTCTACTTGAGTATTTGGCTGTGAGTGCAATTGGTATATATTCAGTCTCAAAAAAATCCCATGACTCTCTTAGGACATTGCAAATTGGGGGAACCCACTTTAATCAATTGATAGGAATTTATTAAGCATATTATATATGTTAATCACTATGTCCAGTACTGCATATAAAAAGTGAAAGAGGACAATTTCAAAAAAAAAAAAAAAAAAAGGACTTGAATGAGTTTATATTGAACATGGAAAATAACGTATATATATAGGCAAACACAAAATAAAAATAAATATAGAGTAATAATGAGGGCACTAGCAGCAAGGGGGATCAGGAATGACCTCATATAAGAGGTAGTACTTGAACTATGCTTAGAGATCCTAAGTATTAGAGAGGAGGCTTGGGGCACAACTTATACAAAGTTTAAGAGGTGGGAGAGTATCATGTACAGCAAGTAGGCCAGATTGATTATAATGAAGTAAGTGTCTGAAGTAAACTTGGAAAGGAAACTAGAACCAGATTGTGAAGGGTGTTAAAGGCCAAACAAAGGCATTTGTATTTGATCCTTGGAGCTTTTAATGCAGGGATCTAACATGATAAGTGCTATGTTTTAGAAATTTCATTTTGTCAGTTCTTGCTTCCTTCATTTTCTTTCTTTCTTTTTTTTGAATTAATAATTTTAAGTGACTTTTTATTTTTCAAAATACATGCAAAGATAGTTTTTAACATTCACCCTTGAAAAATCTTGTATTCCAATTTTTTCCTTCCCTTCCTATCTCTCCACTCTCCTAGACAGCAAGTAATACAATATAAGTTAAACATGTGCAATTCTTCTAACCATATTTCCACATTTATTATGCTACTAAAGAAAAATGAGATCAAAAAGGAAAAAAAGGAGAAAGAAAAGGAAAACAGGCAATCACAAGTATTTTATATGTATATACATATATATATAGTATTAAATACTATATTGTGATCCATATTTAGTCCCTATAGTCCTCTCTCTAGATGCAAATAGCTCTCTCCAACACAAGTCTATTGGAATTGGCCTGAATCACCTCATTGTTGAAAAGAGCCAAGTCCATCATAGTTGATCATCACATTTTTGTTATGTATGGCATTCTCTTGGTCCTGCTCATTTCACTTAGAATCAGTTCATATAAGTCTCTCCAGGCCTCCCTGAAATCATCCTGCTGATCATTTCTTATAGAACAATAATATTCCATAACATTCATATACCATAACTTATTCAGCTATTCTCCAACTGATGAGCATCCACTCAGTTTCCAGTTCCTTGCCACTACAAAAAGGGGTGCTACAAACATTTTTGCACGTCATCCTTCATTTTCAAAGGGTGATGTCTTGACTCGTGCATGAATTGGATTTAAATGAGGCAGAATTGCACAGAATCATTAGCTTCATTCTCTCAGAGTCCTAAAAGTTCAGTGACAGGACAAAAATCAAGATGACTGGTGATGCCCCTAGGATGCACTGGATGATCTTAGCATCTTCGATCCCTGACCAACCTCTAAGTTCTCCTTAGTGCCTGCTTTAGCCACTTTCATGGTCATTGTCAGTTGTGAGGACTAGATAGAGAAAAAACATTAAGCTTAAAGTTAAATGTGCCCTAAATGTTCAGAGATACAATGATAATTTGTATTTACTCTCAGAATCTTATGAACAATACAACATATCATCCCTGGTAATCATATCAGCAGAAATAAAAAGACCTTAAGGCAAAGAAAGTTGATTTTCTCCATTGGACAAATAATAGGGTGATGCTTTGTTTCAGTAGGTCATCAGTAGCCTACTGTACCAGTAGATGAAATAAAAATCTCAGCTACTGAGAGCAAAAATGTGCTTGTGCTTATTTTGACAAGCCTTGCTTGGCCTGAGCTATTTATAATACTTCAGAGTGTACTAGTACTTTTTTGTAATATAAAAAGTAATAAAATCTTAGTAATATGAACCTCACTAGAGGAATTTGCTATTAAATTGTTGCTGAGTGTGCTGAGGTTTGGGGGAGAATTATCAAGTTTGCAGATTAACAAAACAGGTTCTGGTAACATTAAAATTGAGTCAATTATACCTTAAAATCAGGGATTTTTTGTGAGTTTAAAAATAAGGATTTTAAAACAGATTAAAAGCCTTGTTTGTAGCCCTCAAGTGAAAGGCATATTAATTAGTGTTTGTATATAAACTAATTTTATGGTTGTCCATGGGTTTAAATGCCATTTGCAAGCAGGAGCTATGAGTTCCCACGTGTGACTAGTTGATAATGAGGTGTGACGTTAATTTTAAATATGTATTTTCTTCCTTTTCCTTCTGCACTTATATTTTTATCCTTCCCATTTCAGCCATTAATAGCAACTGGGAAATGATGAGAAACATGGAGTCACTAGTTCAGGCTCTCAGATTGAATTTGGAATCCAAGGACCTGGCTAAGAGTATTTTAAGGTTTGCAAAATGCCAGATGTGCCTTTTCTCATTTGGTTTTCATAACAATCATGTGAGAGTGACTTTATTATATCCTGATTTTACAGATAGGGAAATTGAGGAAAGGATGAATGATTTACAAGCTCTGTGATCCTGGTCAAGTCAATTAATCTTATTTGCCTCATCTGTATTCATCTTATTTCTTCATCTGTAAAATATGCTGGAGAAGGAAATAGAAAACCAGTGCAGGATTTTAGCCAAGAAAACCCCAAAATGTGGTCACAAATAATCCAACAAACTGCAAAATGATCACTAACAACAAGAACAACAGTCTATGACCTTCTCCAAGAGGGCACAAAAGTGCTTACTATGTACTCTTCTTTCTGTGAAGGGAAGACAAGCCAATTTCCCTGAAAGGATGCCTCAGAGAAAAAAGAAAGTTTGTGTTTTTAACAGTTTAGGCTGGGGAATCACTGCTATTGGGATAAGCTTGGAGATGAGTCTACTTTTTGCATTCCACTAATATCTCCCAACATTTTAAGATGTTTCAATAGCAGAATTAAGGAGAGTATTCCCTTGACTTTGCTCTCTGTCAGAGTTGGGCAATCAAAAAGACTTGAAGTCTGCCCCTCTCTTCAGTCATGCTTTTTTGAGAGCCCCAAATTTTGAGGACAGCAAAATATTTGTTATCTAATTGAGGAATAAGCCACCCTCCCAAAAAGGGAAAAATTAAATCATTTTTTTCCCAAGGTGAGGAAAAAATGAGAAGGATGGAAATTATCTCTAGTATAAATAATTGTTTTGATTGAATTTTAATTGATTTATTCATTTTAAGTAATCTGTACCTCCTCTTATACAATGTTATATTCCAACCAAAATAACTCCCATTTGTTGTTCTCTGATCCTGACAATACACATTAGGGCTTTTGCATAGGCTGTATACCATGTTGGGGATTTCTTCTTAAAATCCTTTTCTTCCTTTTAGGCTCAATTTATGTGCTGCCCTTTACAGTAAACCTCTGCTTATCCATTTGGTTGTTAGTGCTTGCTCCTTCCTCCAAAGATCATGTTTATACTTACTTTGTTTAAATGTTGTATCCCACCCCCTGCCCCAGTATTAGATGAGCATCTGGGGGTCAGGGACTGTATTATTTTATTCCTTGTATCTCTGGCACCTGGCACAGTGGTTAGCAATTGCTTTTATTGTTGAGGTGTTTTTCAGTAATTTCTGACTCTTCATGATCCTATATGGGGTTTTCTTAACAAAGATACTGAAGCCATTTGCCATTTTCTTCTGAGGTAAACAAAATTAAGTGGCTTGCCCAGAGTCACACAACTAATCAGTTTGAGGCCAGGTTTAAACTCAGGAAGATGAGTCTTACTGACTCTAGGCCTAGTGCTCTATCTACTGGGCTACCTAAGTTTCTTTAATTAATACTGAAATGCTACTTGGTTTGGTTTAGGAAATCATTTTGACCAAATAGAGCTGAAAAATACCCAGTCTATTCTCTGTGTATACCTATGAATAACAGATTATTTTTATAGCATTCAGGAATAATTTTGGCACATTTATTTTCTAAATATAGTGTATGCTTATGATGCTAAGTCTTTCTAAGCACAAGGTATGGGGGAAGATGTTACTCCCAAATAATGAAGGCAATGGAGAGATGATAAAAAATGCAGCTGTGATAATAGGAATAACTAACATCTGGAGGCCATCCTTCTTCTAGCATTTTGTACATTTTGAGAAAATCAACTTTTACTGGTAAACCCCAAACTCCTTGGATTAAAATATTAATATTATATAACCATTTAATTATCTGAAATTAATAGCAGTATCTTCACAAACAGGAAAATAATGTTGTCCATTAGCCTGGGTCACCAATCTTCTCTTTTCAACAAATATATACTGTGATGTCATCCATATTTGTTTCTTTCATCTTAAGTAATTGTGTTCTTAAGCAAGTTAAAAATTTCATCTCTTTCTGATCCATTGGCTGCTAAGTTTGGAGAATATTTTAAGTATTTCTCTGTCCACAGTAAGGAATTTAAAGAACTTATCTTTTTCAGATACACAGAGTTGTAACTAGGTGTGAGTAAAGGAGCTTTGTCTCAGGAAAATGGAATTAGAAGCATTACACTTGTTTTTCTTCTTCTAGTAGAAATAACTGAATTTAGCAAGAATAATGAGTTAAAATACAAGCTGCTGGATGAAGCTTCTGTAGTCATGCTCTCTTTGACACCTTCCTGGTCTGGCTCTTTTTTGACCCCATAGTATCTCGAACATGGGAGCTTGTAGTCAGTGTTTCTGTCTCCTCATGAGATGATGTCTTGCCCTATTGTACTTTTGTCCTGGGGTCCAAGGTTCTTTTATGGGCTTCTTCTCCATACCCTCACAACTTTTTGACCTAGGAACCAGTATTCCTCGTTACAGCTTTGCAAATACCAACACATTTCTATAATAGAAATAAAATATATAATGAAAGAGACATTCTTCTTAAGCTATTGAGTACCTTCTAAACCATATGAATTAATGTTAAAAAAAGACCATGTTAGAAAAGAATGTTTACCATTCTCATTTTGAGAATGGCAAAAAGGGGCACTTCCTTCGGGGGGTGGAGCCATGGTGGCAGAGATCAGACAGGAGTCTCTGTAACCTCCTCTAACCTCCCCTCAAACCAACAACTTATGAAGCCTCTAGACTGATTCTGAAGCAAAAAAATCCACAATATCTGGAGAACAACATGATTCTAGAAGAAGATACTCTGGAAGAACCCCAAAACAGGTCTGTTTTAATTGGGCAGGGGGTGGCCTACTGAACGCAGACTGCAGCGCAGGGAGTCCGGGGCAGGGAGCTGGAACAGGAGTCGGAACAGGAGTGGGAGCATTGTGCTTTTCACACACCTGGGAGTCTTCTTCGGGCCTCTTGGAACAATTTGTCCTGATTGTGGGCAGGTGGTTTGGAGGGTCTGCCTTTTGAGGGGGATAGATTGTGAACAACTGAACCCCTGATGAGCATCGGACCTAGCTGCCATTACACAGCACCTTAAAGCAATCAATCAAACAACAGGACTGATAAGCACCAGAAATAATTCAATCAGCAGAACCGCCCCAGGGTGAACTAAAGCAGAACTGCCCAACCCTTGACATAATTCAATCAGCAGAACTGCCCAGTTCCTGAAATAACTCAATCAGCAGAACTGCCCCAGGGCAAATTAAAGCAGCTGTCCCACCTTTGCCCTAAACAGACCTCACACCTTTAAAAAAAAATGAATAAAAAACCAAAAAGAGCTCTCACCATAGACAACTTTTATGGAGAGAGGGAAGAACAGACCTCAAATCCTGAGGCCCCTAAAGGTAAAGCAACTCCAGAAAAAGCCCCAAAGAGAGACATAAATTGGTCTCCATGTCACAAGGCTTTCTTTGAAGATTGCATAAAAAATCTTAAAAGAGAGTTAGAAGAAACATGGGGAAACAAAATGAGATCACTGCAAAATAAAATAGAAAAAATGGAAAAAGAATGCAATGAACAAAAAAATGTAATTGGTCAATTGCAAAAGGAACTAAAAACAGTAACTGAAGAAAATAAGACATTAAAAATTAGAATCGAACAATTGGAAATTAATGACTCATCAAGACTTCAAGAATCAGTTGAACAAAAACAAAAAAATGAAAAGATAGAGAAAAACATGAAATATCTCCTAGGAAAAACAACTGACCTGGAAAATTAATCTAGGAGAGACAATCTAAGGATTATAGGGCTTCCTGAAAGCCATGATGAAAAAAAGAACCTAGACACTATATTCCAGGAAATCATAAAAGAAAACTGCCCTGATATTTTACACCCAGAAGGCAAAATACTCCTTGAAACAATCCACCGATCACCTCCTGAAAGAAACCCAAAAATTAAGTCCCCCAGAAATATCGTGGCTAAATTCCAGAACTATCATACCAAGGAAAAGATATTACAAGAAGCCAGAAAGAAACAATTTAAATATCGGGGAGCTACAATTAGGATCACACAGGACCTAGCAGCTTCTACTTTGAAGGATCGAAGGGCCTGGAATCAGATATTCCGAAGGGCAAAGGAACTTGGATTACAGCCAAGAATAAGTTACCCAGCTAGAATGAGCATTATCTTCCAGGGAAGAAGATGGTCATTCAATGATATAGGAGAATTTCACCTATTTCTACTGAAAAGACCAGAACTGAACAAAAAATTTGATCTACAAACACAGAACACAAGAGAAACATAAAAAGGTAACAAGAAAAAATAACTCTTGAGAACTATTATTTATGTTATAGATACTTATAGAATGAGGGTTGATTTTATGAATCTATTATTACATTATGATTATGATACAATTAATGTGATTTTATGATTATTATCATATGATTACTGTGATTTTATTATTATTATTATATGTTTATTGTGATTTTATGATTATTATGATATGATAAACTGAAAAAGAAATTAGAGGTAGAAAAGGGATAACACTGGAAGAAGAAGAAAAGGAGGTAAAATAAGGGAAATTACATCACATGTAGAGGCAAAGAAAACCTATAATGATTGAGGGGAGAAAAGGGAGGGGAATGAGAATTGGGTTAATCTCCATCTCATCAGATTTGGCTCAGAGGGAATAATAGATGTACTTATAAGGAAACTGGAGGGAAAGGGGGGAAAAAAGGGGTAGGTGGGACTCTAAAGGGGAAGGATTGTTTGAGGGAAGTGGTTTTCAAAAGCAAAATAGTAGGGAGGAGGGAAAGGGGATAAGAAAGAGAAAAGCATAAGCTAGGGTAAATAAGATGGCAGGAAATACAGAATTAGTTATTTTAACTGTGAATGTGAATGGAATGAACTCTCCCTTAAAGCAGAAGCAGATAGCAGATTGGATTAAAAGCCAGAATCCAACAAGAAACACATCTAAAACATAGAAATACATACAGAGTGAAGGTAAAAGGCTGGAGCAGAATCTATTATGTTTCAGGTGAACAAAAAAAAAATCAGGGGGAGAATGGCAAAAAGGAATGATATTTTAGAATGTCAAAAGGATGGCTGAATGTTCAAGTCCTTGAGTTCCAAAGTGTAATTCCATAAATTCCCTTTCAGAAGGGGTCCCTACAGTTATTTCCCATGACTCAGAGGCATTAATAATAGATTAGCAAATAGTGTCTTCAAAATTGTCCTATTTGGCTCCCAAATGCACATGTGTACTTGATAAGGCAGTTTAGGTGAGATATCTGGGCAATTTTATTTGTGCTCTTAGTAAGTAAAGAACCTGTTTTGGCTTGAAGTCTTGATCTACTAGGTTCACATCCCAATTATTATTCTGTTACCAATGTGCACCACCCTAGGACTTGTGTATACTTGGGGGTCATTTCTGCCCAATTCTAGATTGATTCTCCAGATGTCTGAAAGGGTGAGTGTGCTGTGGAATGTTCCTGCATCTCTAATTTGCTTATCAACATGGAAAACAGAGCCTGAATTTATTAGGATTTAGCTCAGATACATGATAATTTTCCTGGATAGAGGGATTATTCAAAAGGAATTTGTCATAAATTATCCTAGCTTGCTGTATCTTAAAAAACCAAGTACATTTATAAGTTGAACTCTATATAGTAGTAATAATAGTGATGATAATGATATGCTTCCTAGGCAGTTTATGAATGTGAACATCTATTTCCTACTGAGCAATTACAATATTTTTATAGAGTCTCAGGGTTGGAAGGTCTTTAAGAAGTCATTTTCATCTAGTCCTCAGTTTTCAGGAGGCAGCAATTATGAAGAGGACTGGATTGGATATCTATATTTGCATGCAACCTCAAGCAGTTAACCATCAGTATGATCATAAGCTCTTAGGGAGTCTGAACCTCAATTTCCTCATCTGTCAAATGGGGAATTCCCTAGAGACCTTCTCTCACAAGATTGTTGTAAGGATCCTGTGAGTTAATGTAGATAAGAGCTTTTTAAATGTCAGTGATTTTTTTTTTTTGCCAGAAAACAAAAGATGAACAGTGTCTAATAGGTTAAATTCTCTGCTGATCCGAGTTTTACCTTCCATCAAGGCCTGGCAGAAGTCTTCTAGGAAATCTTCCTATTCTCATCATCCCAACTCCTCTTGCAACAACTCCTGCAATATTTGTCTGAAATATTCATTTGATACATAGTGTACAATGATCCTGTGATTTATCTTCGCACTCATTTCTGACTTCCTAACTAAACAGTCAAGTTTAGTTAGAATTAACTTTAGTTACACGTTTAATTAGTATAAACAACTAGTATTTGAGACTAATGGCAAACATGTTTCCCCAACCCCAAGTTCAGCATGCCCATACACTGTGATATACTATAATCATGTTACAAAAAAAATGCTCAAAAATTTGTTGATGATGAAAATGATGTCCATATTCCATAATAATAGTAATAGCTAACATTTCTATAGTACTATGCTAAGCACTTTACAATTATTATCTTGTTTAATCCTCACAACAACCCTGGGAGATAGGTATTATTATTGCCCCCATTTTACAAATGAGGAAACTGAAGCTTAATGATTTACCCAGGGTTACATAGTTAATAATTATCTAAGGCCAGATTTGAACTTGCATCTTACTGAATCCACGCTTGGTACTCTAGCTTCTTGGTACCACCTAGTTTCCCCTAAAAACAAACAACTCTGTGCAAGGAACTATGCTAAGGACTTTGCACATATTTCTTTTTTTTAATAACCCTAGAAAGGAGATGCTATTGTCATTTTATAGTTGAAAAAATTGGAGGAAACAATGGGTAAGTGACTTACTCAGAGTCACATAGCTGGTAATTGTCTAAGGTAAAATTTGAACTTAATGCTTCCTGACTCATTTTTCTATCCATTGTGTTAGCTGCCTCCATCTTCTAGGAAGGAAGGAAGGAAGGAAGGAAGGAAGGAAGGAAGGAAGGAAGGAAGGAAGGAAGGAAGGAAGGAAGGGAGGGAGGAAGGGAGGAAGGGAGGAAGGGAGGAAGGGAGGAAGGGAGGAAGGGAGGAAGGGAGGAAGGGAGGAAGGGAGG
>JAJPUD010000473.1:172466-195266 GCA_023553655.1 Myrmecobius fasciatus | reverse complement strand
GGAAGGAAGGAAGGAAGGAAGGAAGGAAGGAAGGAAGGAAGGAAGGAGGAAGGAAGGAGGAAGAAAGGAGGAAGGAAGAAAGGAGGAAGGAAGGAAGGAGGAAAGGAAGGAAGGAGGGAGGGAAGGAAGGAAGAAAACACCCCCAAATTCTGTCATCCTATTGCTATAATAAATGATTATAAAAGGAGAGGTAACATACCTAAGTTAGAATAAGATCAGATAAGATAATGTTTGTAAAAAACACTTAGAACAATACTCAGCATGTAGTAGGCACTATATAAATGCTTATTTCTTCCATTTTATAAGTAGAAAAATCAACAGGCTCAGAATCTGGAGAAGCTTGAGTTTGAATTCTGACTGGCACTTAAGAGCAGAATAATTTTGATTAATTCATTTCACTTGAGAGACACAGGAAAAGCTATAGTGCTGCTGTATCATTATTATGATAACGACCCTTAAATCCCCTCTCTCTTTCTCCCTGGGGGCCTAACCAAGTAAAGTCCAAATTATTTTGCATGACATTCAAGGCCCTTTACTGTCTGACACAACTGTAACTTTGAGTCTTATCTCAAGAATATTCCTTTTCATGCAATATCCTGCAGTCAAACTGGAACTGCTGTCCTGCTTCTTTGTCCCATAATTTCCTTCCTCTGAGACTTTACTCACAATTACTCCTCTAACTGGAGTGTTCTTTACCCTTTATGTACTGATTTCCTAACCATTCCTTAAAGCACAACTCAAATGCCACCTCATCCTGGAAGTCTTCCCTGATTTGGTCAGTGGATAATGATATTTCCCTTTTCAGATATCATATTTAATTTCATTTAATTTAAACTAATTCAACAAATATTTATTAAACACTCCTATACAGTGTTCATGGCACTGTGTGTTGAGAGAGAAAGTTTAGATTCACCAGTGTCCCTGCCCTCATAGAATTTATAGTCTAAAAGGGAAATAAGAGACACATAGACATGCCTAATGCCCTAACATTTAGAGAAAGGAAGGAAAAGAATCCAGAGGATAGCATTGGTTCTTTTAATGTGAACTGATGAGACAACTTTTCTTGCCTTAAGAGTAAATGTTTTTTGACACAAATATCCTTGGGAGATCAGAGGGCAGACTGGTAGTGATGTGATTTCCCAAATTATCACACACAGCCAGGAAAGTGACCTGGGGCCCATAGGCTCATCTGCCTTCTCCCATTACACTATAATTATAACTCACATGTTATAACTTAATAATAATAACTCATTAACTTAAGTGCTTACTGTGTGCCAAATTCTAGGCATAAAACAAAGACAATCCCTGCCCTTAAGGAGCTCACATTTTAATGCTAAGAGAAAACACATAGGCAAGTGGAGTCTAGAAAGGGGCACCTTGGTCCTTAAAGTTATTCCTACCACAAAGGGGATGAGATTTATATACTCTTTCCAGGAGCAAAGATAGCTGATTGGATTATAGTTCCATAACTGGGAAGAGGGCAGGATATGCTAAGGCGGCAGCTGGGGAGAAGATGGCAAGGCAGTTGAGAGGGAAGAAAGGCATGGCTGAACCTGCCTGAAATGGTGGATGTGATGAGTTAGTTCACCAAATAGGAAAGTAGTGCCTCAGGGGCAGGATTTCTGGAGCTAGATGCACTTTAAAGTTTAAAAAGTACAACTGGAAAGGATAGTGAAACAAAATTTTCTTTTCTTTTTTTAAACATTTTTAACATTTTAAAATATTTTAACTTATTTATTTATTTAATCTTTTATTTATTTAATTTCAATCTCATTTGCCAATTTATTTACCTTATTTATTTTATATTATTTATTTTAATATTTTTATTTAATATTGAGATTTTATTATTCTTTAATTCATTCATCCTCTCCCATGCCCACTGTGAAGACAAGTAATGTTATACATGTGAAATTATGTAAAACATATTTACATATGAGCCATATTTGTTAGAAAAGCAAAAAAAATCAAGAAAGTGACAAAATTATACTTGAATATGCACTCAGAGTTCAGCATTTCTTTCTCAGGAGGTGGATGGCATTTTTTCACTCTGGATTGTTTTGGGTCATTTTTGGTGAGACAGTTGGGGTTAAGTGTCCAGGGTCACACAGCTAGTAAGCATCTGAGGCTGGATTTGAACTCAGATCCTCCCGACTAAAGGCTAGGTACTCTATCTATTATGCCTTCTAGCTGCCCCACTTGGGTCATTGTACTGATCAAAGTAGTTGTGTTTTTCACAGTTGATCATCCTTACAACATTGCTCTTAATGTTTGTTCACAATGATGTTTTTTTGCTTTTGTTTTTGTTTTTTTTTTCCAAGGAGCAAAACTATTAAAGATTACATCTTGGTTTAGTAGGATGGCTAGGATTGGTGAAGTCCTGCATCTGACACATACCAGCTGTGTGACATTTGTTAAATCATTTAATTTCTCATAGTCCTGTATAACTTTTTTTCCTTATTTTATTTTTAAACATTTTTATCTGCAGTCCCAAATTTTCTTTCTTCTTGCAGCAAGTTCCACATTTAGGTTTACAACTCGATTTCTTTGTTAAGGAACAGCTTTAAACCCAAATCATTCTGTGATTGGGCAACAATGGGTCCCTGGACAAACCTTACTTGGTAACAGTCTAGATTCTTATTGATTCACAGTGAATGTGAATAGCAATTGTTTCTAATCCTGACGATCTTCCCCTCTCAAAATGGATTTTTTTAATAGGTAAAAAAAGGTCATTCTCTGCCTCATTTCTTACCTATTCTCAATTACTGGATGGATGCTGCCTCTGTCAAACTGAGACCTATTAAAAACCTTAGCTTAAAACGGCCAAGATTTCCCACTGCATCCAGGGCCATCTGCAATCTTTCTAATATCTTGCCACTGGACTCAGATGACTCTCGAGGGGAAAATGAGGCAGGTGACCTTGCACAGCAATCCCTCACTCAAATCCAATTTACTTGCATGCCATGGCATCCACTCTATGGTGTTACGGTTCTTTTCTAGAACAAAGGACCAAAAACATTAAGATCTGATTAGTAGCTTTGCTAACCAATCCTCTTTATTTTTCTTCTTCATAGGTTGAAATGACTGTATTAACTGATGATATTATTAAGTTCATGATAAAAAAATAAGAAAAATAATCTTAAAGGAGAGGCTCCTTTGAACTAAGAATCATACTAGTCTCCAAGTATACAATGACAAAAACAAAACATTACCTACTCTCAAGAAGGTTATATTCCATTATGGAGAAATACAATATGTACAGAAAAGTGATATAAAGTAAGTTTATTTATCAATTTACTTTATATCTTAATAACCAAATTAACAAAAACCATATGATTATCTCAACAGATGCAGAAAAAGCCTTTGATAAAATCCAACACCCATTCCTATTAAAAAACACTGGAGAGTATAGGAATAAATGGGATTTTCCTTAAAATGATTAGTAGTATCTACTTAAAACCATCAGCAAGCATCATATGTAATGGAGTCAAACTAGAACCATTCCCAATAAGATCAGAAGTGAAACAAGGCTGCCCACTGTCACCATTATTATTTAATATTGTCTTAGAAATGTTAGCTTTGGCAGTAAGAGAAGAAAAAGAGATTAAAGGAATTAGACTAGGTAATGAGGAATCCAAATTATCACTCTTTGCAGATGACATGATGGTATACTCAGAGAACCCTAGAAACTCGACTAAAAATTACTAGAAACAATTCACATCTTTAGCAAAGTTGCAGGATACAAAATAAATCCACATAAATCATCAGCATTTTTATATATTACCAATAAAGTTCATCAGCAAGAGATACAAAAAGAAATTCCATTCAAAATAAAACTGTTGATAGTATAAAATATTTGGGAATCTATCTGCCAAGGGAAAGTCAGGAACTATATGAACTAAACTACAAAACACTTTCCACACAAATAAAATCAGACCTAGTCAATTGGAAAAACATAAAATGCTCATGGGTAGGCAGAGCAAATATAATAAAAATGACAATACTACCCAAACTAATTTACTTATTTAGTGCCATACCAATCAAACTCCCAAGAAATTATTTTATAGATCTAGAAAAAATAGTGGCAAAATTCATTTGGAAGAACAAAAGGTCAAGAGTTTCAAGAGACTTAATGAAGAAAAAGGCAGATGAAGGTGGTCTTGCTGTACCAGATCTAAAACTATATTATAAAGCAGCAGTCATCAAAACCATTTGGTACTGGCTAAGAAATAGAGTAGTTGATCAGTGGCACAGGATAGGTTATCAGGACAATCTAGGCAATAACCTTAACAATTTAGTCTTTGATAAACCCAAAGACCCCAGCTTCTGGGATAAGTACTCACTATTTGACAAAAACTGCTGGGAAAATTGGAAACTAGTGTGGAAGAAATTAGGGCTTGACCCACATCTAACACCACATACCAAGATAAGATCTAAATGGGTTCATGATCTGGATATAAAGAGTGATACTATAAGTAAATTAGAGGAATGTAATATAGTTTACCTCTCAGACCTATGGAGATGGAAAAAATTTATGTCTAAAGAAGAACTGGAACTCTTAATTGAACACCAGATAGATAACTTTGACTATATTAAGTTAAAAAGTTTTTGTACAAACAAAATCAATGCAGTCAAGATTAGGAGGGAAGCAATAAATTGGGAAATCATCTTTATATTGAAGGGTTCTGATAAAGGTCTCATCTCTAAAATATATAGAGAATTGTCTCATATATATAAGAATTCAAGCCATTCTCCAATCAATAAATGGTCAAAGGATATGAACAGACAATTTTCAGAAGTTGAAATTAAAACTATTTGTAGTCATATGAAAAGTTGCTCCAAATCACTATTGATCAGAGAAATGCAAATTAAGACAACCCTGAGGTACCACTACACTGTTAGATTGGCTAAAATGACAGGAAAAGATAATGATGAATGTTGGAGGGGATGTGGGAAGGCTGGGACACTGATGCATTTTTGGTGGAACTGTGAATGGATCCAACCATTCTGGAGAGCAATTTGGAGCTATGCTCAAAAAGTTATCAAACTGTGCATACCTTTGACCCAGCAGTGTTTCTATTAGGCCTATATCCCAAAGAAATCATAAAGGAAGGAAAGGGCCCCACATGTGCAAGAATGTTTGTGGCAGCTCTTTTTGTAGTGGCTAGAAACTGGAAACTGAAAGGATGTCCATCAGTTGGAGAATGGCTGAATAAATTATGGTATATGAATTTTATGGAATATTATTGTTCTGTAAGAAACGACCAGAAGGATGATTTCAGAGAGGCATGGAGAGACTTACATAAACTGATGCTGAGTGAAATGAGCAGAACCAGGAGATCATTACACAGGGCAACAACAATACTATATGACAATCAATTCTGATGGACATGGTTCTCTTCAACAATGAAATGTTTCAAACCATTTCCAATTAATTGTTCACTGAAGAAAGCCATATACACCCAGAGAGAGGGATGTGAAATGTGGACCACAACATAACATTTTCATACTCTCGATTGATGTTTGCTTGCATTGTGTTTCCTTTATCTGATATTTCTTTCTTGTAGATATGATTTTTCTTGCACAACAATGATAAGTGTGGAAATATGTATACATATATTAGATTTGTCAAGTATTTTAACATAATTAACATGTAGTAGATATCCTGCAATCTAGAGGAGGGGTGGGGAGTAGGAAGGAAAAACTTGTAACAGAAAGCTTTGTAAGGGTTAATGTTGAAGAATTACCCATACATATGTTTTGCAAATAAAATTAAAAAATAAAATAAAATAAAATAAAATTTTAAAAAAATTACTTTATATCAACTTTTCTTTTTTGAAAAATTATATATAAATGTAACATATTTAGTAAAGTATACAATATATAACAAAGTACACTACTAAAATATAATAATATATACTATGTAATAAAGTATTATGTGCATGCACACATATACACATATTTTACTTTACTGGGGTGAGGGAGGCTCTAGTAACTTGGATAATCAAAATATAGCTTATATGTTCTAAAGAGAGAGCATATGACTCTGAGAACTTAATTTACAATTGTCTGGTAGGCTGCCATTTTTTTTCATGTGATTTTTCTGGAATTCCATGGTGCTTAAGGTTACTCCTAGAGGATCAGAGTGGGAGGCTTGAGCAAGATGTTTTAATCATTTACTACTGCCTGAGAGAGAGAAAGTTTAGACCAACTGATTATGCATGAACTTCAGTGAATTTTGGAAAGAATAATTTAAGCTTTCTCAGATGTATTGCCAGTTGTGTCTGGTAACATGGGACTTTACATCATTTCTCAGCTAAATCAGAAACCTGATGTAGTTTATAGCTCAGCATCATCTTATGCCAGATTTTGGTTGGAGGCCCAGTCTCCTCCTCCATTTTTTGCCCCAAGCATTTCTCCAGATCTGAGACTTCCAGTGATGACAATTTTTTAGATAAATTCAGGACCTTGATGGGAGAGGATTAATTCCACAAAACAATGGGATGCAATACATCATTTTCATTTGTGACAGATACTATCTTGTTTCATAATTTCCATCTCTCCCCCACTTATTTAAGGGAAGAAACACCCTTTTAGCTAGGCTTAACTATGAGAAAGTTTAAAAAAGATTCAGCAGTCCACTCAGCAGGAATACATAGCAGAAAGCTTATGATAGTCTATACTTTTGAATTTTCAGGTATCTAGGCTTATCAGAATGGGCACAATTTTCTTGAGTTGCTCCAGAATATTGTATATGTGATGCCAGAGTACATCATGAGCTATTTATAAGCTGTTTTATATATAAATTCTGTTCTTTGTCTTGCTATATTTGCTGACAAAGTCAGAAGAATGAATTAAAAACTGGATTACATGTGTGAATGAGCCTTCATGGGAATGTTGGACCATCTTTCATTTCAGCTTAGCAAATTGCCTCACTTCTCGACAATATAGTCAGTTTTTAAATAATCTTTAGGTTCAGATGACCGACTCTGTCTCATCAGATTGAAACTTATTATGGTGAAAACTCAGCTAGATCCACAATTCTAAACCAATGAAGGAATGAATTAAACACAGAGTGGTAGTCATCCAGTTGTGAAAACCTCACCCACATCCAGATGTGCACACAGAAATTTGTTAGAATGCAAGCATACCTTATGGCCCAGAATAAGAGTTTGGGGATTTCTATGGCTCAGTTTTCATCTTGGGGGCTTAGCAGTAATCATACTCTGCTTCTGCGTATAGAGGTCCTATTGGGAACATCAGAATTTAACTTGTGTCCTAGTTTTTATAATAAAAAATGACACAGCTCCCATGTACATACTCAGTAATAAAACCTTAAATATTTAATCCAATAAATAATGCAAAGAATCTTTTCAAGGTCAGAGATTGTCAATAGTTCTCCTTATGTCTGTGGTAGACCTCCTCCTCTCACAAATCTATACAATCATTTTTAGCTAACAAAACCTACCAAGTGGGTACTTACTAAGACAGAGATGCTTTGTGTTTCTCTGTCATTGGAGGTAGTGCTCTTGTCAATGAAGTCACAATTCTTTGGAAGTACTGAGTCTTTTAAAGAACTGGTGACCTACACTAGAACTCCCTTTTGAAAATCCTCTGACCATTAACTTTAAGTATCCCATGACCTGTGACACAGGCACAGCCAGAAGAATTGAAAAGCCTCATAAGACTATTAGTGTCTCTGTGATACAAATTTATCACAACCTAACTCTGGCATGTTCTTTGTGTATGTAGTTGGGTACCCAGTGAGACACACAACACGGGAATTCAGAGATGCATGAGGAAAGTCACCAAGGGATGCCAGTATAAAATCATACTTTTCTTTCATGATGAAATTGCAATGATTTATCTCTTTCCTTTCTTTCTTTCTTCCTCTGTTTCTCCCTTCTTACCTTTTCTTCTTTCCTCAGAAATCCCACTCTCCACATCCACACCCATTGTTTGGTGTTGCCTTCTGAAGCAATTAGTTTGATACTGGGTCAATCCACTATGGCAATCCAGGGCGTGAGTCTCCTTTTCTTTTATCTCTTCCTTGTAAGTAACCAAGGAATGGGAGAGATGCTGATGCACTCCTTACGATTACTGCCCATAGCTTCTGCTTGCCAAGTTCCTCCTTGGCTCCTCCAATTTCTATAGTATTATGACACTCATCACATGAACAATAATAGGTCACAGAAGAGGTGGGTGATTGTACCTTTACTGCTGATAATACTGTTGAGCAATGTATCTGAAATGTAGGATAACATCTGACACCTTTTGCTACCAGATCATCAAGACCTGATGGGGTAGTTAACTATCCCAAGTTGGGAAATTTATTATTTAGGATATGCATAGCTGGTTGTCCTTTCTTTGTGAAGCTCCCTTTTTAAAGGGTATAATAAGGAACATTTCCTTGTGGCATCACAATGGGATAGTTTGTTTGACAGGCAAAACCCTGATTTCATTACAACAGTGAAGTTCATATTGATGAAACCTGGCATGATCGGGGCAATAACAGAGCAGTGAACATTTAGGCTCCATTGCACAATGTGAAGTGGCAATCTGGTGAGTAGCCCATCTATTTGATCAATTAAGTTACCCAAACTGGTATTTCAAGTAAAAACAAAAACAAAAAACCTTTAAGGCATGAATAATACTAATTGGTTGTCTACATTGATTAAATTCACTTTCTAAATCTCCATTTTGATTTGTGCAATGTAGATGCAGCCTGGAGAACCTGGACTCACACACATCAATTCACAGTTGATGAGACTAAGATATAGCCAGACTTTCACAGAACCTTAGTAGAACCCCCTATTCCCTTGTACCCCCACCTTCCAATTTACTCTCACCTTTATGTACTTCAAGGGTTTGTTGTGTTGCTTGAAACCAAACAAAACCTGGCTATTTCTAAGTTATGTTTCTTTTCAAATAGAGGCAGTCTAGTATAGTGAGTGTGCAGCTAAAAGGCTCAGTGGATAGATTTCTAGGCCTGGAGTCAGGAAGATTCACCTTGAGTTCAAACCTGATCTCAGGCACTAGCTGTGTGACCTGGGGTCTGTTAACCTCAGTTTTCTTATTTATAAAATGAGCTAAAAAAGAAAATGGTAAATCACTGTAGTATCTTTGCCAAGAAAACTCCAAATGGGATCACAAAGAATTAAACATGACGGAACACCAATAATAGCATAGTGGAAAGAGACCTGGGCTTTAACAGTTCCAATTCTGACATTAGCCATGTGAACTTGATCAAAGCTCTTAACCTCTATGTACTTCAAGCAACTCCCTAAATAACCATAGGTTTTTTGCTGTCTATTGTGGTGGAGGGAGTTCTTCATCAAATGTTTATATATGATGACAGCAGAACTTTTACATATTTGCTTGCTTCTTATTTAAAATAACAGATTTTTGGAATCCAGACAAGTAGATACAGAAATCTTGCAGACTTCTCAAGAGTTTAATCTAGGGGGCAGCTAAGTGCATAGAGCACCAGCCCTGAAGTCAGGAGGACCTGAGTTCAAATCTGGCCTCAGACACTTAACTACTTCCTAGCTGTGTGATTTTGGGCAAATCACTTAATCTCAATTGCTTTAGCAAAAAAAAAGAGTATAATCTAGCATGTTATAATTCAGCAATTGTGTGACCTAGAGAACTAAATAGAAATGAGTTTAGAAGAATTAAAAAATAAATGACCACAACAACAACCCTCCTCATCCCCTCTCAAATCTTGATCAAGGAAATGAAATAATTTTTAAAAGGCAATAAAATTACTATATAGGGTTATTGCATGCTATTTAAAGTCTTCTCCCCACCCAATACATTCTATAATCTTAGCACTAAGCAATAATGCCACAAATTTATTTGTGTGTGTTCAGAGTTGTTTCTCACTTATACTCTAAAATAGAATTAGGATCCACATGTAATCAATTCTTAAATATCTATCCCAATGTTAGGGACAAATTGGGGTTGATGATACAAATAAGAGATATGTACTGACATGCAGGTTGTAGCCTTTCAGATGATTGTGGGAAATGGGGCTGCAGTTAAAGTCCCTCTAAGGGTCAAGGACAATGTTGGAAACACATGGAGAAGTGGCTCCTTGACAATCTGTCTGCAAAATCTTACCAGGTAACGGCTGGAATTCCAAAGAAAGCACTTAAATGCCCCCAGCTTTCTCCTGCTATGGATATGGATGACCAGGAAACTTATTTTAGATAGTACAGAAAACACAGATGATAACTCATAGCATGCCCTAGACAACCAGATTTTTCAATTTTGTTTTCAGAATTCAGACATCAGTTCTAGATTCAAATAGCTATGAACTCTAAACTATTTTAGACAAAAACACAGAGACCAGCATTTCCTACTCTAGGGGCTGACAAGTGTTGAATGCAACTTAGGGATGGGTGTAGTTCCAAGGAATCCAATTCTGAAATAAACTACATTGTTTTGTAACTTTTCAAACCAAAATATCCCTCCCTGGTCATCTCTCATCTATATGCAATGTCTCTCTCTATTATTATGTAAGCTTCTTGAGAGCAGTATATTTGCTTATGTATGTGTATTTCCAACACTTAATAGGGTTTCTGTCACATTTTTCTCTCTTTGTTTCTCTCTCGTTTCTCTCTTTTCCCTTCCCATCTTCTCCTCTTTCTTCTTTCTTCTTCTTTTCCTCCTTTCTTCTTTTTCCTCTGTTTCTCTGTCTCTGTTCCTGTCTCTTTCTGAAACAGAGAAGTTTTGAGAGTGAGAGGAAGAAAGAAATATAAAGGATTAGAAGGAAGGTTGTGGTGGATTGAATATCAAGAAACTTGTAGTTGTCATGTTTAATTCAACAAACATTTATTAAGTACCTATGATATACAAAGCAGTAGTGGGATAGTGATTCCCTAATTAATGCTAAATAGCACTTTAGACTGAGCTAACATAACTAAAACATTTTTTAGATGTTTGCAGATCCCCAAGGTTAGCCTGGACAACTTGGCTCAAATTGCTGAGTGGATTGCAGACATCTGTGGTTTTGTGTCAAGGAATTCTTAGCTATGCTGTGTTGTTGGTTGGTTGCCTTTTTTTTCCTTTTAATTCTGGATTACTTGGGAAGATTTGTCTGTCATTTCCAGGGTAACTTAGAGGTCGTTTCCTGAACAAAGTATATCAGGGGACATTCCCTGTCATCACTGTAGATGCCCATAATATCTTTGTGGGAGGTAACTTTGATAGTGGTGGGAATTTTGGACTATAGGAACTTCCTAATTGCCTTTATGGGCACTGCATGTCTCCTAAATAAACTTTAGAGAGTCAAAGTTTGGAGGAATTTCCAGGTGAATCCATATTAAATCTGGCTGACACTCCCGGAAACCTTGGACAACAATGCTATTCCAAAAAGAATCAATAATTAGGTTGAGGGAGGGGATAAATAAAGATTATTGAAAAGAAAAGTTTATTATGTAATTAGTATTGTCTTCCTTTTACTCTTTCCCTCTTTACTGAGAGTTATTAAATATTTCAACTCATATGTGACTAAAGATACTGGGACTGAAGCCAGATTGGATACAAATATTATAATCCCTGGAAAATTTGAGAATCAGATAACCATGGTAGTAAGGGTGAAACTATGAGGCACTAGAAGAAAGTAGGTGAGAGTGGAAAGGCAAGGCTGAAGCAGCTAATAAAAAAAAGAGATTTGAGATACTTTTGAAATGTTTTTCTTCTGTAAAGGGAAGAAACAAAAAAAAAGTTCTGGAGAAATTCTGCTTTATTAGGGATGAGTTTAACTTCAATTTGTATTGTGTTCTAGAGTTCTTTGGAATACTTAATCCTTTAAGAGAAAAAAGGCACATGGGTAAAGCTTTCAGTATAGCCTCTGACACTTTACTGTGTGAAGGTAGACAATTCATCCAACCTCAGGTGTCCTAAGCAACTTGATGAGGCTGTTACCGACAAAGTGCCAATCTGCAGGAATTCTGTACAGTATTGAAATTCCTCATCTGGCTCAAAAGTTGCAGCTCCCCCCTTTTCCTCCCCACTAAAAAAGCAAGAGTTCTTAAGAAACATTTTCTATTGACTGCAAAAAGGATGTAACTTTAGGTTAATTTAAAACAAGCTTTTAGAATTTTCAGGATTAAACTATACCAGATTATTTAATACAATGTACAGAATTTTGGGGTAGGATCTACTGAATAAGTAATAAAGGTTAGAATTTTGATACTTTATTATTATTATTATTATTGGGAGGAAATCAGGGTTAAGTGACTTACTAAAGGTCACACAGTAATTGTCAAGTGTCTGAATCTAGATTTGAACTCAGTTTCTTCTGACTCAAGGACTGACTGCTCTATCCATTCCACCAACTTGCTGTCACTTAGTTACTCCCTTCATTATTCTTTTCAATTCACCATTCATTGGGAGACTTGCCAGCAGTGTATACTGTTTAATGCAATAAAACGTTAAGTTTCACTATTGAGGCCTGTTCTTCTACTTTTGAATAAGAATATCCTACATCAGGTTTGAATGGTTGAAGAGCCAAAAAAAAAAAAAAAAATCACCCTTATCGTTGTTAGAAGTGAAATCTTAAAAGCTTCGATGAGATTTAAAAAGTGGATTCCTGTAGAACATCATGAAATATTAGTTAAAAAGGTAACATGCCAAAATGACATTGCTCTAATACCATTCCTGTAATAGCCTTCACAGCTGAATTAGTATCACACTATTTTTTATTAAAGGTAGGCTGATGTACTGACATTATATTCCATGCAAATATTCTGGTTATTTAGCTGTAATTTATTGTAGTTTTACTGGAAATTTTCTCCTCTTAGTTCTTAAAAGGTTTTATAGCCTCAATTATGGCACTTTTACTCCTAATAATCAATATTGATTTTACTGTATTATTCTCTTTTAGATTAAAAAAAGTTATATAAGATCCAAATCGTAACAGTAAATAAAGTGATGCTCTTCAGTTTAGAAGGGATAAAATCAAGCTTCTGGATAGAGACCTTAACTGACACTTCAGAAATTTTCATTCTCTTGCAGGTATACATAAACACATATGTGTGTATATATACATAAGATATACATGTATAGACACATATGCATACATGCATGCACATATATTTTTATATACATGTGTATATATATCTTTCTCTTAACTCATCTGGGAAAATAAATGATTTCTCATTCATTTGCAGGTATATGTGTACATACATACATACTGATAATATAATACATGCATGCAATATAATAATGTACAATGCAACATACCTGTAGACATACACATATGCATGTGCCATTGTATGTGTATGTGTATATACACTTGCACATATCTATATGATATCTGGGAAAGTGATAATTTTCACTTGCAGGCATTTGTGCACATATACATACCAATAACCAATGTGTACATGAACATGTATATATGTATGTATACATACACTACACATGTATACATACATATGCCCCTATGCTGTGTGTGTTTGCGTTTATATACAGGAACACATTTGATATCTGGGAAAATGTCCAATTTTTATTCAATTGTAGTTGAGTGACACACATTTACCATATACATATATACATACATAATTGTATACTATAGGCATATATGCACATTTGTATATTTATACATAAATATATACATGTGTGTATATTTAAAATATAGGTCATATATTTAATTATATAGCATATGAATTTAAACAGGTAGTTTGAGTTGTTAGTGTCAGTTGAAAATTGCATAGCCATTATTTTTATAGCAGTCTCAAAAATTGGTATCCTTGGTTCTTTTAAAACATAGAATCAGTTCTGAGCCTGACTATTTATTTTCAAACATGCTATATACTCAGACACCAATTCTGTAGTCCA
The DNA here is from genome assembly GCA_023553655.1 of Myrmecobius fasciatus. Classification (NCBI taxonomy): domain Eukaryota; kingdom Metazoa; phylum Chordata; class Mammalia; order Dasyuromorphia; family Myrmecobiidae; genus Myrmecobius; species Myrmecobius fasciatus. The sequence goes on along the minus strand of JAJPUD010000473.1, from coordinate 181,424 downwards.
GATTCTACATTAATTTCAGTGGGAATAGAGCCTGAATGGGGACCACAGAATTGGTCCCCTAATGTGTTATGAGACTTCCTGAGGAGTAGAATTGATGGCAGTCAAGGGCGATTCTTGTACATTCAGTGTGCTGTGACAGGGAGCTGGAGTCATACATTTTTATATTAATAGCCTTCTTTCATATATGCCAGGCTTTCTCTAATAGCTTGCCACACATAGTTGGTATACAAACCCTTTCCTAAAACACTTCTATGGTCTGCAAATTGCTTTACTTAATTGTTTCCTGCCCTTCACGTGGTGTTTAATTTCATCATGGCTTTGAGATTTGAAAAGAGTCATTTTGTAGTTTTCAGAATTCAGCTCTAGCTGAGGACAAGGAAAAGATGCCTGTGGACTTTTCCCCCCTTTTTTCCATCCATATATTTCACAGCCATTTGAGCTAAGGTGTGCTGCCTGTATGCCCAGGAAATGTTTGCTAGCACATTAGTGATGTTATAATGGGCATCACAAATCACCTGGACATTAATAGAATGAAATCACTTACTGCTTCTGAAAGCAGCTTTATTCTCAGTTGGTGTCCTAAAGGCACCATGTGTGGAGTCTGGACACGGTGTCACAGGGATGAACCTAAAAAAGAAAAAATCCTAAGCTTACCTTTCAGATAAATCGTGCAGCTCTAGTGTGCTTTTGCTCTAATTTACCTGCTTCTTGGCAAGAGGGTTTTGGCCAACACCAATGTGTGACAGAAAATACCTCAATGCTGCTAGTTATTATCTGGGTGCTTCATATGGTGGCTGGCTAATCATTCTTCTCTCCACAACTGGATAGCATATGCAAGACTTCTAATAATGGGGAGGGGGTCCTCTTATTGAACTGCAATAATCTGTCACATGGGCTACTTTATTCTGGTGGAGCTCTTTTGTGATGTGAACATAAGACACATCTGAAAACTTCTCCCCAAGCTGTACAGATGTGGCCATAAAACAGGCACTGATGCCGTAGTGTGTTTCCTATATAGAGAATAGGATCATTTTCTAGGGCTGTTATATTCAATCCCCCACACAGAGAAAGACAATTAACTCTAGGTGTGCTCCTTCTTACTCCCACCCCCATAAATATATTGAAGCAAACTTGATTTGTGAAAACCTGGGTTTACAAAAAAAAAGTGAAAGAAGAAAGACTATTTCTTTTATTCAAAGGGTAATTTGCTTTACATAGCAATCACTTAAAGGGTATTTTGAGAAACATCTGGTCTTCTGGCTAAACATGAAGCTAGGAACATCTCAGTTCAAATTTTGCATCTGATGTGTAGGAACCCTGTAATCATACACATGTTGCTTAATGTCTGAGTGCCCCAGAAAATCTTCTAAGACTTGTAAGACAGGGTTATTAACTATTTTGGTGTATATTGAGCAGTGTTTATTTAATTAAATTTAATATTTAGTTAATTTAGTTAATTTCAGGTTTATGAAAAAAAAAGATTGAATTTTCCTCCATCTAAGTTCACAGATCCTCTGAAATCCCATTCATGAATCTCTTAGTCCATAAATCCCAGGTTAAAACCTTCTGCTATAAATTATAGATGAAATGTATATGGAGAGAGGCTCTACATCTAGAATTAAAAATTCTAGATGAAATGACACCTATATGAAATCACAGATCCAGACCAAAATAAAGACATGAATAAAATTTAAAAGAATATATTTCAAATGTAATACTATTATTATTTTATTAAAAGTAGCATACAACTTTTCAGGCAGATGCCTGTTGCATAAAGAGAGGCATACCTTGAGTTGCAATCAAAGAAATGGCTATCAGGAAAAAAACTGGCACAAAGAAATTTGGTTACTTGTCAGCGTGCTTATGCATCTCCAAAAATCCAAAGCATGTACAAAAATTACCCAAGAAAATCAAACCCTGAATGACTTCACAAAGACAAAATATTTGCTTTGCAAGACTTTGAAGCATTTAAATGATTCCTTCTCAGAGATAATAGAGACTGGGGGATCCAGAGCATTCTTCTTACTATATCCAAAGGATAATCTAGTTTTTCTAGTAATCCCATGTATAGGTGTAAAACAGATAAACAATCGCTGTTTCTCATTGACTGCCATGGTTCATTTTTCATTTTTTGAAATAAAAGCCCAAGAGTATTTTTGTCAGAATAAATTGAAGATTAAAATAAAAAAGTTATCTTTTGAAGTGACTACTTTGAACGTGGCAGATTTGTGGAGTATTTTTCCAGAGGTATGGTTTGTCTTTTTGACTCCTTTTAAGGAATAAGGCTAGACAAAACCTAACAAGGTAAAGCAATGGCTTTTGAGCTGGGATTGAGATAGTTTTGTATCCTGAAACTTCAGCCTTATTATCAGGCTAAATTCTTTATAAATTTGCTTGCTTTTTTAAAGATTGTATTTCTATTCTTTGTATAGAAAGCTAGAATATTAATTCTTGCCTTTCCCACTAAAGGGTCCTGATGCCATTATGATCTGGAAGAATATCTCCTTAATAACACTCTGCACAATACTGCCTGTGTTTCCTTTTCCATGCAGACCTTTAGTAAATAATATCGTCTACATCAAGACAAATAGTGCATTGAGCAGGGTGCAGGATATGGAAAGAGACAAGTTTAAAAAGCAAATGAACCAAACCTCTCTATTGGTAACAAGCTTCTGGGCCCCTTTATCCTTGAATTCACAATAGGTACTTACTTTGTTGACTGGAATATTTTAATATTTCTTCTCCTTGGTGCCATCCATCAAACATCCAACAAGGGCAATTATTCACTGGCCAGATTTAAAAGGAATCTAGAAATACTACAAAGCTAAACTGACATCATGAGGACCCACTACACTGGGGAAAATAATAATAAAAATATGCATTGTAGGGAAAATTGTAATAGTTTTTTTTAAAATAGTCATTCTTGATTTAAATGAAGGAAAAAATATTCCTTCAGTTCTGGTCAGCTTTCTATAGTTTCCAAAAATACTGCTTCCTTCAAGTCCCTTAAGACATTTTAAATCCCTCACAAGGCTTAGCAGAATTAAAGAGTCTTACATGGGCTTTTTGAATGACTCAAGTAGAGAATTATGATCTGATGAACTGTAAGTATGCTATCCACCAGTATTTTGCTTTTTTATCCATTGCCAATGCTTAGCACATCTTAATAATTTTGTAGAATTTGTCTAGAAATCAGTGGTTGCTTTTTTTAAGGGACTTGGTTTAGAGAATTACTTTGCAGGAGCTTATTAATGTGCAGTGATAATATGCATACTCTTTACTATATGTTTCTTCTTCAAAATGCAATTTTGTACACTCATTAATTTTTAGGGATCTACTATAGTTTATTTTTTTAAAATCATTATACGTGCAGTCCTTATGCCCATGGAATCATGGGCATAAATAACATTATGTGAGCTCAAATATACAACCTTTTCCCATTCATTTCCATTTTCAGTGCCAATTTTGATTCAAAAACAAGGCTTAGGAGTCTGAAGTAAGCATATGGAACATAATAATGAGTGAACCAGATTCCACCAAAGGAAGAAATCTTTCTGCATGTCTATGGGAAGAGAATGCTGATCCCACAAAAAAAAATTCTGTTTCATCCATAGTAAAGTTGTCAGCAACAGGGGCTCATCTGGAGAGGACAATTTAGATAAGCCCAGTTTTGTCAGTGACTTTTGAAAAGTCAATCCACATCAGTCATACTGTTTATAAGTAACCACAGGAAAGGCAAGAATCTCACTGGATTGGGGGACTAGAAATAAACTTGAAATCTTTTGCTTCATTATTAACTTCATATATATTTGTGGTTTTCATAAGTCCCAGTTTCACAGAATCACACTGAACCAAAAAAATTAAGAATTAGAATTCCAACCCATATATGAAGAATTTCCAGCAATAAAGTGGGGGCACTGACCTTTCACATGCTGGTTGTAAGGATGCTACAAATAGCAGAGATTAGAGTATGATTTCTCCTGGTGTTCTGTCTGTCCAGTTAGGTTATTAACTACAGGCAGCATTGGAGGAATTAATGCATCAATTCTGGCTATAGAGAAGCCGCTTTCCAAAGTGAAACTAACTCACTTCTAATGGGTCAGATTGCTTCTATTCTCTGCAAAATATATTCAACTTGTAAGCACAAAGGTGCCACTTAAAGTTCATAACATGACATCTTTGAACTGAAAGGGACCTTACAGGTCAAATTATCTGATAGCTTCATTTTACATCTTAGGAAACTTAGGTTCAGGAAAGTTTCATTAACTTGCCCAAGGTAACATAAGTATTAAGGAGTGAAGTTTGGAAGATAAGTTGTCTGTATCCCAAATCCAGTGCTCTCCCCCTTCCACTAAACCATCACAGACCTTAGCTGAACATTTTGAGGAATCACAGAATTTATTTTGTGCTGCTGTTCATTCAGAAAGTGTTGGGTTGGTTTTTTTTCCTTCTGGATATTAGTCATATAAACAGTAGAATTTTTTAAATTGAATCTATGTAATTTAATTTAATTTAATTGAGTCCACTTGGCAAATGATTATACCTTTCTGACATATTAAACTAGAATAGTCTGATAAGTGAATAATAATAGCATTGATCATAGTCTGGGATGCCTACAATATAATGAAACATTCATTTAAGCAGCCCATTTGGAACATAGGTATAATGATATTTCCCTTTGGCCAGTTTGGGGCAGTTTTGACAAAGCACCAAAGAAAATTTCTGAAAAAAAAATTGATCTTGTTTTTTTCTTTGTTTTCTGTAAATGATACCAATTTAATGGATATCTTTCAAATGAATTGCCCAGTGGGTTTGCTTTGTAGGGCTGTATGTAGCTTGATTCTTTTTATATTCCATTCTTCTGTGTGTACTCAAAGATGCAACCACATTGACTTGCTGTTTTTTGAATTCAGCACTGCATCTCATGTATCCCTTCTCTGAACTGGATGTTCCTTATCCCTGGAATGTTCTCCCTCTTAACCACTAACTCTTAGAATCTCTGGCTTCATTTAAGACTCAGCACAAGAGCCATTTTCTCCAAGAGGCCAAGAGGCCTTTCCTGTTCCTGTCCCTATTCTCTCTCTTATATCCTAGAGCTTGCCCTCCTATACCTTCCATCTAGCCTGTATTTATTTTGCATGGTCTGAATGAAGTATTGGTCTCTCTTTCAGAATGTAAGTCCTTTGAGGGCAGGGACAGCTTTAGTTTTTTATTTCCCAGATTTTAGCATGGCATGTGACACATTGTAATCCCTTAATATATTTTTGGTTGAAATTATTTATTAGATTAAGCAGATGAGAATCTTTGCTTTTTTCACATAAAGAACATTATTTCTCTTTTTAATGTGATATTTTGGAAACAACACTTTACACTGATGCATTGATAATCTCTCCTCTCCTGTTTTATCATAGGAGTAGTCACCTAGCAATAGAAACTTACTTTTTTTGGTGTATCTTCACCTAGATGTAATAAATAAACGATGGGATGGACAATGACAGGGAGAGTGAAGTAGTGGTGACCTTTGTGTCAGGAAAATTTGGCTTCAAGTCCTGTCTCTGACATAGATTTGCTGTATGACTCTGGGCAAGTCACTTAACAAGAGTTAAAAGAAGTGTCATTGGGAAATCTCTAAGATTATTGATTATAGAAAAGTTGGTAATCATAATGATGTCCAAAGGAACATAATTGGAGGTGGATACTTTGAGAAAAAGTCTTTGACCACTGACCAGAACATAAAGGCCGGAGCTCTTTCTTCTGCTTCTTTATGCTCTTCTCCTCCTCCTCCTCCTCCTCCTCCTCCTCTTTCACCTTCTCCTCTTTCTCCTTCTCCTCTTCGCCTTCCTTCTTCTTTCCCTTTGGTGGAGGGATTTCCAAACCATAACTCCCTATGTTGAGGGGATCACAGATGTATTCTCCACATCTTCCACCTCGTATATAGTGACTCTCCTTTCAGCACAGTTTGCATATTCAGTAAAAATGAGTAGAAAATATTTTTATTACTAGTCAAACAACTCAGATACATTCATGTTCTCACACTCATTTACTCTTATAGCCAAGGGGACATAATTGGAGGTGGATAGTTGGAGAAAAAGCCTTTGACCACTGACCAGAACATAAAGGTCAGAGCTCTTTCTTGCACTTCTTTGTGTACTTCTCCTCACATGTATACAATAAATATCTATTTATTGATTACCTTTTCATGCATTAACTCTGCAAGCACATTTCATTAACATGCCTATCTTAAAAATCTAAATACTGGGGGCGGAGCCAAGATGGCGGAGTGAAAAGGTGACTCTCTGCGTCCTCCTCCGATCTTCTCTCAAATCAACAATAAAATAAGCCTCTGAACTGATCTTCAAGTCAACGAATCCAGAAATATTTGGACACTGCTTGCTGATATCTCTGAAGAACTTCACATCAGGTATGTCTAACTCGGACAGAGGGATAAACAGAGGACACCGGTGTCAGAGGACTCTGGTGTAGGCTGGAAGTGAGGGTGGGACTCAGCTCAGCTCAACTCTTCGTGGCAGAAGCTCCAAACTCCAAACTCCAAATTCCAAACACCTGGAGTTTATCTGAGGCACTCGGGACACTCTGCCCTGATTGGGGGCAGGTGTTCTGGCAGACTTGCCTTGTTTAAGGAGTAATTTGGACTTAGTCCTAGCCCCCACCGGCCCAGCACCTTAAGTTAATTCGCCAAAGTGCCCCAGGGCAAAGATCTTCAGCTGCCGTTTCAGCCCTCATTTTTTCCCCTACCTTAAAGAGATATCCACGCTGTCTAAAAAAAATGAAGAAGCAAAAGAGAGCTCTCATCATAGACAGCTTTTATCAAGAGAAAGAAGGGATGACCCCAGATCCTGAGGTTCCTTTAGACAAAACTCCAAAGGAAGTTATTAAGGACCATCACTGGTCCCCTTTTCAAAAGGCCTTTCTGGAAGATTGCTTAAAGAACCTAATAAAAGAGCTGGAGGATAAATGGGAAAATAAATTGAAATCAATGAAAGAAGGATACAATATCTTGCAAGAAGGATATGATGCCCTGCAAAAGAGATATGAAAAAGACACCAATTTATTGAAAAATAAAATTAGTGAAGTGGAAAAAGAGTGCAATGAACAAAAAAAATTCAATTGGCCAGTTACAAAAGGAGCTTAAAAAGGTAACTGAAGAAAACAACACTTTAAAAATAAGAATTGAACAAAGGCAAGTGAATGACTCAATAAGACTTCAAGAATCAGTCAAACAAAAACAAAAAAATGAAAAATTAGAAGAAAACATGAAATATCTCCTAGGAAAAACAACTGACTTGGAAAATAGATCTAGGAGAGACAATCTAAGGATTATTGGACTTCCTGAAAGCCATGATGAAAAAAAGAATCTAAACACTATCTTCCAGGAAATCCTGAAAGAAAACTGCCCTGAGATTGTAGAATCAGAAGGAAAAATCACCTTGAAAGAATTCACCGATCACCTCCTGAAAGAGACCCCAAAATTAAAACCCCAAGGAATATCGTGGCTAAATTTCAGGACTATCACACCAAGGAAAAGATTCTGCTAGCAGCTAGAAAGAAACAATTCAAATACTGAGGATCAATAATTAGAATCACACATGATGTGTCAGCCTCCACATTGAAGGATCAAAGGGCCTGGAACCAGATATTCCGAAGGGCAAAGGAACTTGGATTACAGCCAAGAATAACCTATCCAGCTAGAATGAGCATTATCCTCCAGGGAAGAAGATGGTCATTCAATGATATAGGTGAATTTCACCTATTTCTAATGAAAAGACCAGATCTGAACAAAAAATTTGACATCCAAACACAGAACTCAAGAGATACATAAAAAGGTAAAAAGGAAAGGACTCTTGAGAACTTTATTTCTACTAGGGGGATACTTAAAGTTTGGGGGTATAATTAACTAGAGATTACTTTGATAATATGAAAAAGAGTACTAGAGGGGGAAAGGTTGTCATACTGGGGAAAAGAGGGAAAAAGTGGTAAAATAAGATCTAAAAAAAGGGAGGTAAAAACAAGGTAAAATCTCTTGAAGAGGCAAAGAAAACCTAATATAATTGAAAGAAAGAGGGGAGGGAGATGAGCATTGTGTAAATCTTACTCTCATCAGGTTGGGCTGTAAAAGTGTGTATCAGACACTTGATTTCACATAGAAACTTGTGTGTTGCTAGAGGGAAGTGGGAGGGAAAGGAGGAAAAGTAAGGGACAAACTAATAGAAGGGAAAATAGAAGAATCAGGGGAAAGGAGTAAAAACAGGGAGAAGGGATCTAAAGGGTGGAGTATTGTTTGGAGGAGGGGGTCATCAAAAGCAAAGTACTGAGGAGGGGGGAAGGGAGAAAGGGGAAAAGAAAGGGGAAAGGAAAGGGGAAAACAACTTGGGTAAATAAGATGACAGGAAATAAAGAATTAGTTATTCTCTCTGTGAATGTGAATGGGATGAACTCTCCCATAAAGCGGAAGCGAATATCAGACTGGATTAAAAACCAGAATCCCACAATATGTTGTCTACAAGAAACACATCTAAAACATAGTGACACATATAGATGGAGGTAAAAGGCTGGAGCAGAACCTATTATGCTTTAGGTGAACAAAAAAAAGCAGGGGTAGCAATCCTTATCTCAGATCAAGTAAAAGCCAAGATAGATCTAATCAAAAGAGATAAGGAAGGAAACTATATTCTATTAAAGGGTACCATAGATAATGTAGCAATATCTATACTAAATATATACACACCAAGTACAATAGCATCCAAATTCCTAGGGGAGAAATTAAGAGAGATGCAAGAAGAAATAGACAGCCAAACTATACTAGTGGGGGGATCTCAACCTTGCTCTCTCAGAATTAGATAAATCAAACCACAAAATAAACAAGAAAGAAACTAGGGAGATAAACCAATTGTTAGAAAAGTTAGGTATGATAGATCTATGGAGAAAGTTGAATGGAGA
>JAJPUD010000473.1:102412-162466 GCA_023553655.1 Myrmecobius fasciatus | reverse complement strand
GATGGTTTTAATTTCATCATCTGAAAATTGTCTGTTCATATCCCTTGACCACTGATCTATTGAAGAGTGGCTTGAATTCTTATATATATGAGACAATTCTCTATATATTTTAGAAATGAGGGCTTTATCAGAACCATTGAATGCAAAGATGATTTCCCAATTTGATGCTTCCCTCCTAATCTTCTCTGCATTAGTTTTATTTGTACAGAAACTTTTTAACTTAATATAATCAAAATTATCCATCTGGTGTTCAATTAGGAGTTCCAGATCTTCTTTGGACATAAATTTATTCCATCTCCACAGGTCTGAGAGATAAACTATATTACATTCCTCTAACTTGTTTACAAAGTCACTCTTTATATCTAGATCATGAATCCATTTAGATCTTATCTTGTTATGTGGTGTTAGGTATGGGTCAAGCCCTAATTTCTTCCACACTAGTTTCCAATTTTCCCAGCAGTTTTTATTGAATAGTGAGTGCTTATCCCAAAAACTGGGGTCTTTGGGTTTATCAAACACTAAATTGTTAAGGTTATTGCCTAGATTGTCCTGATAACCAATCCTGTGCCACTGATCGACTGCTCTATTTCTTAGCCAGTACCAAACGGTTTTGATGACTGCTGCTTTATAATATAGTTTTAGATCTGGTACAGCAAGGCCACCTTCATCTGCTTTTTTTTTCATTAATCCCCTTGAGATCCTTGACCTTTTGTTCTTCCAAATGAACTTTGCTACTATTTTTTCTAGATCTGTAAAATAATTTCTTGGGAGTTTGATTGGTATGGCACTAAATAAGTAAATTAGTTTGGGTAGTATTGTCATTTTTATTATATTTGCTCTGCCTACCCATGAGCACTTAATATTTTTCCAATTGATTAGGTCTGATTTTATTTGTGTGGAAAGTGTTTTGTAGTTTAGTTCGTATAGTTTCTGACTTTTCCTTGGCAGATAGATTCCCAAATATTTTATCCTATCATCTGCTATTTGGAATGGAATTTCTTTTTGCATCTCTTGCTGCTGAACTTTGTTGGTAATATATAAAAATGCTGATAATTTATGTGGATTAATTTTGAAACCTGCCACCTTGCTAAAGTTGTGAATTGTTTCTAGTAGTTTTTTAGTTGAGTCTCTAGGGTTCTCTAAGTATACCATCATGTCATCTGCAAAGAGTGATAATTTGGTTTCTTCATTACCTACTCTGATTCCTTTTATCTCTTTTTCTTCTCTTATTGCTAAAGCTAACATTTCTAATACAATATTGAATAGTAATGGTGACAGTGGGCAGCCTTGTTTCACTCCTGATCTTATTGGGAATGGTTTTAGTTTGTCTCCATTACATATGATGCTTGCTTATGGTTTTAAATAGATGCTACTGATCATTTTAAGGAAAAGCCCATTTATTCCTATACTCTCTAGTGTTTTTAATAGGAAAGGTTGTTGGATTTTATCAAAGGCTTTTTCTGCATCTATTGAGATAATCATATGGTTTTTGTTAGTTTGGTTATTAATATAATTAATTATGCTGATAGTTTTCCCAATATTGAACCAGCCCTGCATCCCTGGTATAAATCCTACTTGGTCATAGTGTACTATCCTGGGGATGACTTTCTGTAATCTCATTGCTAATATCTTATTTAAAATTTTTGCATCAATATTCATTAGGGAAATTGGTCTATAGTTTTCTTTCTCTGTTTTCACCCTACCTGGTTTAGCTATCAGCACCATATCGGTCTCATAGAAGGATTTTGGCAGTATACCTTCTGTCCCTATTTTCTCAAATAGTTTGTGTAGTATTGGAATTAATTGTTCTTTGAATGTTTGGTAGAATTCACATGTAAATCCATCTGGCCCTGGAGATTTTTTCTTAGGGAGTTGGTTAATAGCTTGTTCTATTTCTTTTTCTGATATGGGGCTATTTAAATAATTTATATCCTCTTCTGTTAACCTGGGCAATCTATTAAAAAAAAGCTTTTTCTAAAAGATATTTACTGTGAAGACATAGCAGAAACAAAATATAGACATTTCCCCAATTCTTTAGGGGCCACACTCTCCTGTACCACCCCTGTCTCTGGGGTTGGGGTGGGGAGAGGGTATATGTTCAACAGTTCCTACATTGTGCTGGCCATACCAAGGTCATGCCCAAAGGCAGCCTTGCTGTTGGATGCACATTTCTCAGCTCTCACGGGGCTGGGGGCCTGAAGTTTATTCCAGAAGGTCATTCCTGACTCCTTGCAGTATCAATGCTGGACTAGACTCTGACTTCTAGATTCTTGAGGCTTGTTCTCTTGACCCACAAATTAATCTCTTTCACCTAAAAGGCACCAGACTAGATGCAGAGGCCCAAGCCTGAGACCTGTTTTTAGGGCCATCATTGGAGAAAGGCCCAATGCTTGCCTTAGAGACTTACAATGTGGTCTTTCACTGGACACTGGACAAAGGAGTCCAGGTACGGAGTACCTAAAAGAATTGAGGCAAGAGAGTTTTTAAACACATTCTTGAGTTTGTATATATCTGGCTATGCCAGTGGATACATGGGTATTTAAACATGAATTCTAATGTTCATTAGTTTATACTAGGGGTTGGCAGACCTAATTTAGACCTGAAGTTCAAAATCCTGAAGGCTGCCTGCAGTTAAGAATATTCTTTACATCTTTAGATAAATTTTTATTGCATTTTAAAATTAAAATATTCCCTTCTCCCCAACAAAAACATTTTTAGCTCACTCCATTAAAAAAAATGATAATGGGTTGGATCTGGCCTAAAGACCGTAGTCTACTGACTATTGGCTTTATACTGTTGAATCAGAGAGAAGTGCTGAAGTTCTGGACTTGGAATTCGGAAGAGCTGTTTTCAAATCCTGCTTTTGAAACTCAAAATTAATCAATTAACAAGTATTCATTAAGCAACTACTATACACCATGCATTTTACTACTGTAGATTTTGGGATACAAATCATTCAATCAACCCTGAAAAGTATTTATTAGTTGCATACTATGTGCCAAGCACTGTGCGAAGCAAGGAGAACACACACATAATGAATAGAACTGTTCCTACTCACCAGATCATATGCTCTGAAAAAATAAACATTATAGTCCCTGTTCTTAAGGAGTTAGGAGAGATAACATGCACACTTAAAATTTGTGCAAAATGCAAACATTAGAAAGATAAGGTCATTTTTTGGAGGGAAGGCACTAGCATCTAAAATGATCAAGAATGTAGATGATTCTGAGAAAATCACATAACCTCTATCAACCTTAGATGATCCCCTAAGATTGCTGCAAATCTGTGTATTGAACTAGAATCCAGGTTCTTTACCTGGGGGTTGTAAATTTAAAAAAAAATTGATAACTAAATTTCAATATAATTGGTTTCCTTTGCAATCACATATATGTGTATATATAATGTGTATCTGTATATGTGTATCTATGTATATTCATCTATCTATGTGTATATACATATTATATATTAGTAATTTATGCACATAAAAACATTTCTAGAGGGGTCCATAGACTTCCCCAGGAGTCCATGAGATAAAAAAAAGGTTAAGGACCCTATCTAGAAGCTTACTAGTCTATGCATGGTAGATACAAATAAAAGCTTAAGCTATATTTGTCTCCAAGTTTCTACTATAATTTCTACCTTGTTAAAAAAAATACCATATATAAACCCAGAAAAAGCATAATTTTTCTATCATTGTATACAGACTATCTGGGGGCTGAGTTCCTTAACAGTGGTATTCCTTAGGACTCACTGGACAGAGCTGGTCTTTTTCATTCTAGCTGCTGACCTACGGTCATGTAGAGATCTTTTCCGGATAGGTACAATGAGAAGCCAAGTGTTATTTTAATTTAATGTCTGTCCTACATTTCCTCTGAAGTCCTATTTTAGAGCCTCATCTTGAAGTGAAGATAATTCTGGATTCCTAAAGGAAGCAAGAAAAACTTGTTGAATCCTGTCTATTGCCCAAAGGCCACCTTAATCCAGTTCAGAGGGACTCAGTATCAGAAGAGTGGCCAGCAGATGATGACTTCTTTTCCCCCAGATCCACTTCCTAGAGTGTGCAGAAGAATTTTGATCTCCACCAGCACAGAAAGTACCCATCCTAATAAAGTTCCTCTTCCATACATTTATCACACTCTTATCACACACTATTTTTGTACCTGTTATTCTCTGCCTCCTCCACTAGACTCTAAGTTCCTGGAGGAAACATCTTATTCATTTCTGTATTCCTGGCACTTAATACAATACCTCAGTCAACAAATGCTTGCTGAATTTTTTGAATTCATTTCAACTGGCACTGATTAAGCATTTAGTGTATATGCTTGATGTCACACTAGGCAAGTAACTTAACTTCTATAGACCTCAGGTGGCTCCCTAAGACTTAATATACTCAGTCATAATTAGGTTGAGTTGGAAGGACTTCATGAGTTAGAGATACTTGACTTTTTAAAAACTGGATATTCAGGTTCTTTACCTGAATTTACAGTGTTCTTTATCTGGGTTTGTAAATGTAAAAGAATTTTTATAACTATATTTCAATGTACACATTTACATATATACATACATATATATGTGTGTATACATAAATGTGCATATTCCCTCCAGGAATTTATAATTTAATAGGAGTTGCTGCCACATTTAGCAAAAAGTGATAGTTTCCTTAAGTCATCAATGAGAATTGCTATGTGTCTCTGCTTTAAAAGGTGGCTTTATGTGTGTCCACTTGACAAAACTATCCAGATTCATCATTCTTGAGGATAGGATGTCATTGGTCAGTTCTCTGCCTACCTGTTGCCCTCTAACCCAGAGCTGGATGCATTATGGTAGTGAAGTTTTATGTATATAATTTGTGAAGTTCTCCTAAGCAGACAGTGCTATATAAATGTGAAATGCTGTTATTAATAATAAAGGTTGGCTGACCTAAGAATACTCCAGAATTAAAGTAATGAGATTCTATTTTTAGTCAGACTTGCCAATAACATGCAAGTATGATAAGGCTATGATTTAAAGCTCACTTTAACCTTCCATTGCACTAAAGAGTACATTTGCTGGGTAGTCGACAGAAGAGTCAATTGCGAATCTCTCTATTAATGTTAATGGAAGCCCCACACTTGCCTTCCAGCATACTCAACTAAAAATAGGCCTTGGTCTTAGAGGCATGGGAATGGGCATTAAAGATAATTTGCTTTCCTAAAATATAATTCACCTCTTCAGTCATCTCCTAAAAGGTGATGAGACCTGCATCTGTAAAGATTAGATGGACCAAAAGCATTACTCCTGACATATGCATTTATCTGTAATTATGCAATACCAAGCATTATGTTTTTTCCATAAAAAGCATGTTATGAAAGAAAACATAGATTTTCTCCCCTTCCCCCCAAATAAAATGCTGAAGAAAAATAATTTTAAAAAAAGGCTTCTTCATCCTGTATTCAGATACAACCAGTTCTTTCTTTGGTTATGGACAGCATTTTTCATCATAAGTACTTCACAGTAGTCATTAAATTGTTATTCACAGATGATTGTCCCACAACATTACTATTACTTTGTATACAACACATTTAACTTTGCTTGAGCTCATGGAGGACTTTCCAGGTTTTTCTGAGAGCATCCTGATAATCATTATGTGAAGTATTGTTGATAAGACTCGGTTTTTGTTTTGCAGTATGAAAAGGTAGTTTATTGAAGGCTTGCTTTCAGAGTAATTCACAACTACAAAGTAAGTCACACTTCTTGGGAAAAATAATTAGCTCTCCCACTAATGTTCAGGTCAATGATTTGTCAATAATAATAACTCTTCTTTAATTATTTGGTGGGGCCTATAAAGAGCATTATTATTCATAATGACATAATTACAGATATATATTTGTGTCAGAATAAGTATGTAAATCTCTTAGTCTAGCTAAGTGTCAGGTTCTCTCTTGCAGAAAGGACTATTTGGTATAGGTGACTTTTGGACAACTCTTGTGGAAAAAAAATTTATTGATTTTTCTTTCTCTTTTTTTAAAATCTCTTACATTTCTCAGTATATCATTCCCCCTTTCCAGAGAGCCAAATTTTATAACAAGGAATAAAAAATAAGAAAAAAACAATTCAGCTAAAGTAACAAAAGCATCAAAAAAAAAAATCTGACATTGTATACACTTTTACACACCCATACTTCTCTACTTTTCCTAGAAGGGGGGCGGGTAACAAGCCCAGTCATATTCCTTCTTGGGAGCCAAGATTTGATTTTTGGCATTTCCTTTTTTATAATGATCATATTTTTTATTTCACTTTGATGGGCTTGGTGAGGAGGCATGCAGGTTAAGGGAGGTAAGCTCAGACACAAGTGTTAGATATCAATTAAAGTAAAAGAATTAGGGCTGGAGAGAGAGAATATGAAATTCTGCAGTAACCTGAAATAATCTATTTGTGGGGGAAGAAAAGCTTCTATCAGTAGAAATATATATATATAAACATCTGGGGATTATCTCTGTCTGGCTAAGTGAAGATCACTTTTCCAAAGCCTGTGAGCCAGAAGCTATAAATCAGAGGAAAAATGATTATCTGAACAAAAGGAGAAAGGCTTAAAAATTCTGAGATTTCCAGGATTTTAGATCTCCTGTTTGGCTGTGAATGAATATGGCTGGACCTCACTGGATCTCATAAAAACCCAAGAGGTCAGGAGAGGTATAAGATTGTATCTGGCAAGGGCTTTAAAGGCATGGTTGTCCCTACAGAGTACAGGTCTGGATTGTCAATTCCTTGTGAACTTGTGGACTTCTTTTGTTCAGCTGTTTAAGTCATTTCTTACTCTGTGTGACACCATTTAGAGTTTTCTTGGGAGAGACATTGGAGTGATTTGACATTTTCTTCTCTAGGTTATTTTACAGAGGAGGAAACCAAGTCAAATAGGCTTGTGACTTGCCCAGGCTCACACACAGATTTCAACTCAGTGAAATGAGTCTTCCTTACTGCAGACTATGTATTCTACCCACTGTGCCACCTCTTTGTCTCTCCCAATAAGCACTAGTCAATTAGTTGGTTTATGGAAATTAATAGCAATCTCCAGTAAACAGTCCTCCATGGCTATACTTAATCCCAGGGTACTGGCTGATTATTATCCAATGGATCCCCATATAGCATAAACTACAGCAAACAAAAGGAGTGGGGACCTATTGGGTGCTCTCTTTTCAATATATCCTATTATATCCTAGAGAATCTCAGTTTCAACTCTACAATTGACAAATGGCAGTTATGTAGCTTTAGTAAATTCATAGGACTTTTCCCTGCTTTTATGATTCCTATGCAGAAAAGAAGGCCATTGAGAAACTATTGTACACTGCCTGAGAGTGGGCTGGAGTCAGTTAAACCATCAAGAGTAATTGTTAAATTTTTTAATGTAAACATTGATACCTTAGTAATTTGCAAAAGCTACAAGTCAGACATATTTGTTGATTGTCTAGATGCAACAAAATGATGGAGAAATGTTAATAATGCAGATTAAATTTAAAAGTATGTTATGCATCCATTTTCCCTCTTACCTCAGAAAGGTAGTTGTTAAACATTAGCCAACATATCTCTGCTGCCTTTATTCAGACTAATGGTATAGATGCAAGATCTAAGTATGGGTTAGAAGCTTGTAGTCATTGACCCTAGAGTAGTAAATAGATTTCCTGACCTAGCTACACCCCAAATATTGGGTGCCTTCTGTGTGAAAAGGCAGTTCAATTTTTAATTTGAAGACTTAAAAACATGTCCTCAGAAAAAAAAGATCACTTACTATTTAAGCATGGAAATCTTCCTTTCCTTAGATTATAAATGTCAACAATCATTGTTACTCATATAATGCTTTAATGTTTGCAAAGCTCTTTGCATATATTATATTATTGAAGCCTCCAACAAACATCTGAGATCAGTATTATTACATGCTTTTTACAGGTACTATTATTTCCCATTTGTAGATGAAGAAATAGGGTGAGGTCAAGTGACTTGCTCATAATCAAACTATTATAAAGTAACCAAGACAAGACTTGAACCGAGTTTATTTTAACTTCGAATCCAGCTGCTAATTAATGAAAGTCTTAAAAATGTCTCTCTTTTCTATTCTTATGTTTTCCTCAAAACAGGGCAATATAACTCATTGAAATGGAAATTGTTGAAAGACATGCATAAAAGTTCAGTTGTGTTTCTTAAAAGGTACACTTAACAAATTAGGAAATGTTTTATGTGCAAATGTCCCCTTTAGGGGCAGTGGTGTGTGTGTGTGTGTGTGTGTGTGTGTGTGTGTGTGTGTATGTGTTTAATACTAGATAGACAGTTTGGGTTGATTCATCACCTGTCCTAACCCAAAGATTAATCAGCTAATGATTCCATTGACCTAGAGGACAACCCAACATAATGTATTTCATGCTCTTGTGCATTTAACTTAATTGATGTGTGAGGTTATGATGCTTTTATAACAAAAGCTAATATTAAGTTCATATTTCCTCAGCTCTACCTCTTCCATGTCTTAGTCTTTCTGGCATTCTCTTTTAATAAGATCTCTCACACGGTGAAAGGAGGTGCCATGAGGTTGCTGATATTCACATGTCATTTGTATTGGGGAAAAAACCCGAACAAACTTATTTTTTTTCAAAGAAGGATAAGCAAGGACTTTTCTTCTGACATCTACTACCTATTGTTCAGTTGCTTTTTCCACTTGGGGGATTCTAGAATTTGTCAGACATTTATAGCAACAATTACAAAGTACTAGCAAGATTTTAAAATGGAGTTTCTGTCCTACTTTATGACAAAGAATCAGCAAGAATCACCTAATGCTGGCAAAGAAAAGAAATTCCAAATTACAAAGGATATCAATGCTGCATTGGGGATTCAGGTATATTTTGCAGAATGGGGAGTTCATACAGCATCTCATTTAGTTCACTAAAGGATTTATACATTCATAGAAAATGCTACTTCTGATCATTAGCAGAAGTAGGCATTGTCTGGGAATGATAATCACTGAATTTGGAATTTGAGAATCTAGGCTCAATTCTTGACTCTATTCCTTTCTGTCTCAGGACAAAATATTTAATTTGTTTGGTCTTCAATCCAGCTAGGTAGGTGGGAAAATGGATAAAGTACTGGCCCTGGAATTAGGAAGAACTGAATTGAAATCTAGCTTCAGATACTTACTAGCCTTGTGACCCTGGGCAAATGACAATCTCTGCCTGCCTCAGTTTCCTTAATTATAAAAATGGGGACAATAATAGAACCTACTTCACAGAGTTATACTGAGGATCAAATGAATTGTAAAGCACTTTACACAGTGCCTGGCACAATAGTAGCTGATTAATAAAGGTTTATTGTTTTCCCTTCAGTTTCTTTATCTGTAAAACTGTAAAATAATATGGTTTGATCAGTGATCTCTAAAGTCTTTTCTAACTCCAATTCTTAGGATTATTGTAAGTTTTTTTTCTAATAAAAGAAATTTAGATTCTTCTTCCCTGCAATCAGATTAAATGTGCATCTATCCATTTAATAAATGATCCTTTTATCATCTGGATTTTTCATCTTTGAAAGTCCATGACTACTTAATATTACATATATATGAATCTTACATTCTACATCCTTGTTCATACTCCTCTTTTCAGCTTGAATGAATATTCTTTTCAATCTAAAATTATTTTTTCTTCCAATTTTTTTTACTTAACAGTATTTCACTTTTCCAATTACATGTGATGATAGTTTTCAGCATTCATTTTTCTAAGATTTGGAGTTCTGTTTATTTTCTTCCTCCCTCTTCCCTCCCTAAGGCAGCCAGCAATCTGTCTAACTACAATTCCACTGGATGATCTAGTGCAGAATCTACTTACTACATAACTACTTAAGCTCTTGATATTCTCTGCCTTTCCTCCTAAAGCCTTGATAGCTTTGGATACTTACAGTCTTTTAAATGGTATTGTTTCCTTCCTTCCACAAAAATCTTAAGGTGTCGTCTTATAGAGGAGACACTGAGGTTTTGAAGGTCATACTGATCAAGTACAAATTCTGGTTCCAAACTAGAAATGCTTTTGGAGTATGACCTAATGATAATCAACATGTCTTTGTCCAAGTACTACCCTAGCTAAGTTTGAAGAAGCTCACTCCCAGAATGTTGTCTATGAGAGTTGGCGTAGGAAGGAGAAGATAACAAATATTTATTGAGCACCTACTAAGTGCCAAATCTAAATACTTTACAAATGTAATTTCCTTTAATCCTCATAATGCTTGGGGAGGAGATTTTATTATTGTTATCCCCATTTTATGGTTGAAGAAACTGAGGCAGAGAAGTTAAGTGACTTGCCCAGTGTCAATCAGCTATTAGATAGTTAAGGTTGGTCCTGACTCCAGGAAATGGAATGAGTAATAATTTTTTTTTTCAGCCACAAAAAATCATGAAGACAGAATGACTGGATTGGGATCTGAATCAATGAAGATCTTACAATGAAGAAATCATAGATCCTTGAAGAACAGTCTTGTCTGCTTAACTAGATTATAAGCTCCTTAAGGTTATGGACCTGATGATAGTGCCTAAATAATACAGTGAATATAGCACTGGGCCTGGACATTTCCAGTCTTCCTGATCTGTATCTGGCTACTAGACCTCAATGGCTCTGGAGGGAAAAGTGAGGCAGCTGACCTCACGCAGCCCTCCCTCACTAAAATCCAACTCACTTGTATGTCATGGTCCTCTTCAAGAACGAAGGACAAACAATTACCTCTGGATTGTTACTTACTGGCTTCGTGACCCTGGACTAGTCACTTAAATAATTTGTCTCAGTCTCCTCACCTGTAAAATGAGCTAGAGAAGTAAACTTCAAACCTCTCTAGTATTTTTGTCAAGAAAACCCTAAATGGAGTCTCAGAGTCAGATATAACTAAAAATAATTCAACAACAACAATTCAAATGCTGTCTTTACTATATCTCACTTGTGTAACCTTGCATAAGTAATATTACCTCTCTAGAAATTAATCAGCTTTCTTAATTATGAAATGAGGGGGTTTGACTAAACAAATGTCCTCCAAGGCCGATTCCACCTCTGTATGTTCGATTCTATCCTTTGGTATATCCCTGTTGCAACTTACATGCACAATGCTTGACATATAGTAGGCATTTTATAAATGTCTGATGAATTGTTGAATTTAAATTAAGCACAGATTCCATTTTTGTTTGATGTACTTTTTCAGTAATGATGTTATGCAAAATCATATATAATGGATGGAATAACATAGGTACTCTCTACAACCTTGCCCCAAATTGTTTCTTTCTTTCTTTTTTTTTTTTTGCTGAGGCAATTGGGGTTAAGTGACTTGCCCAGGGTCACACAACTAGAGAATGTTAAGTGTCTGAGACCAGATTTGAACTCAGGTCCTCCTGACTTCAGGGCTGATGCTCTATCCATTGTGCCTCCTAGCTACCCCCCAAAATTGTTTCTTGATTTATGTGGTACAGTGGAAACCCCATTCAAATCCCAGCACTCAGCTAATTAATGCTAATTAAGTGTTAGATTCTATGGTAGGGTCTATGGATAAAAAAAAAAAAAACAAAACATGAGATAATCTTTGATCTCAAAGTCATTTAACCCTTCCAGTCCTCGGTCTATTCTTGGCATATTAAATGAAGGAATTGTACTAGAATGTGAGCTCCTTGAGAGCAGGGGCTGTCTTGTTTTTTTTTTGTTTGGTTTTTTTGTTTTGTTTTGTTTTGTTTTGTTTTTATCTCCGTAATTAGTACAGTGCCTGGCAGGTGCTTTATTGATTGATTTATTAATAAATGTTGATTGAATGATTGACTGACAGTTTCTGAGAGATTTTCCAATCATGGTGGTATGATTCTATGACCTATTGCAGAACTGAAATCCTGAAGATTAGCTAATTAATCATTGGTGCTATGTCAGGGGCATTTATTCTTTTTCTGGGATTAGACTCTGTATTGTCTATTTGTTTTTAGATTGGATCTGATTTTATTGGTATTGATAGGAAATGCCTATTTACCATTTCAAAAATCTTTATAGTTGTCTGGGGGCACTGACCAAAAGCTGATGATACTTCCCTTAGGATCAGTAAGGCTATATATGCAAGAGAATGAACTTCCTTATTCCAAGGCTCACCCTGTATCCATTCTGAAATGCTCTCTTCAAGGTTCCACTTCTGAATGCACTGTCCAATATTGACCATATATTCACAGAAGATGTAGGAGAGAGACCACACATCCACCTCATTACTACCTGGGCTTACTGGTCCTTTCCTCCCTTCTCTTTCCACTAGGGGAAATAAGAACCAATCAGGAATGTAGAACAACAGTCATCTAAACCTACAATGCTATTAAAAAATTCCTAGTAAGAAACAGAGTATGACTTGTCAAAACTTGTAGCTCTCTAGAGAGCACCAAAAATAATTAGGCTATTAAGTTCTGCTCTTCTGGAAGCTTTTGCTGCCCTCATGTTGTGAAAACCAATAGTCAAAAGGTGTTATCGTTTTGAGCAGTTTCCCACTGCTCTACTAAGAACCCAGGACCATTTAGAAGTGTTACTCAGGTACTTTTACATCTCCTGAGAATTGGTCAAAATTCCAGATTTGTTTTGGCAATGATCCCTTCCTCCCCATCTCCACATGTATATTCTTTTCAATACCACTACCATCAAGAACCTAGCACATTTTAAGTGCTACTGCAAATAATAGTACTGGCATTTTTGCCAGTATATAAAATATATAAATACAATATAACAAAAATGATAAAATGTAAAATATAAATGAATATTAAATATGTTTATATTTTGTATAAAAATTTATATACTATTTATATTATATAATTTACATTATATATTATTTAGCATTATATATTTATATATTATATGTCATATTGTATATTTATTTAGATTAAAAAACATACTTATAAATAATATATAATTTATAAATACCAAATCTGTAAATAAAAATATATGTACATGTGTGTGTAAATTTTTCATATGCACATGCGTTCTCTGGAATTTCACAGCAGCTTTGTGAAATGGGTATCAAAGACAGACAAGTAAAGTAGGTAGATACCTAGTTTATAGATGAGAAGACTGAGGCTTAGAGGGACTGAATGATTTGTCTGAGGTAAAATGAATAAGTGTTGCAGTTAGACTTCACACCCAAGTCTTCTTGACTCCAAATCCAATATTTCATCTTCTTGTCCAAATTGCCTCTCCAGAAGGTTCTTGGGTTTAAGGACAGCATAGTCCTTAACACATAGTTAACGAATCATTAACATTCATAGTATATTAACATACTATGTTATGTATATATACTATATATGTATGTATACTTAGTATATACATAGTATATGAATCAACTAGGGAAAATGGTATAGGCATATTAAAAACATGCCATATTTTTAAAGTTTAATATTCTATTAAGTTATATTTATTATGTATTCTTCTTTAATTGTTTTTGAGAGAGCAGTAGTATTGCATTTCTTAACCAACCCTTTTTATTTTTTAGAATGCAAGGAATCTGAATTCTTCAATATACTCCATGAGTCTAGGCTTCTGGGATGATTGCACTAATTAGTTAGTGGGTTGGTGGAACCCATTATTTTATTTTTCCTTAAGTGAAGTTCTATTTGACATAGCTGCTATAGATTTGGTTGTTAGTATAGCACCTTTAAAAAATACTTGGAAATATTGTTTTTTTATTTATGCCATTGACTGAACAAACTTTTCTCTTTCTTACAGTACATTCATAACACAGTCCATTTAAAGACTAGTGGTCAGATCATTGTTTTACACTCTCAAAAGTGAATGATGAGCATGAGGCAAAGGTCACTGCTAGGTTTTTGACACATATCAAGAATAGTTAATAGGGTGTGGGGTTCAGTTTACACACCCAAATTGGTGGATACCTTTACTTTGCTCAGTGAAGCAGTGATTGGGTCATCCTGCAGTGTTAATTGTTCATTTAGGTGAAAATGATTTGATGAAGTAACGGGAGGGTGGGTATAATGATTAAGATTAAGTGGAATTTGGCTGCCATCTAGAAGCTATTTTCAGAAATGTTAATGATATGTTCATCACTGCGACTGCAATAAGTTTAACAGGAAATGGATAAATCTTTGCTAATTGACTAAGCTCAAGAAGAGAAATTAGGGAACACAAAAGTCCTTTCCTGTTATAAAGTATAGCTTTTCAAAGTTTTTTTTATAACATTCTACCTTGACCTGGAAGTCCACAATTTCTTCTTGTAGATATTCATTCCAGAGAAGAGATTGTTCAGGAATTTATTGTGGGGTAAAGAATAGTTGAATTGTGTTGATGAGTATTATAAATTGAAGTCAGAATTGGTTTTGTATCTGTATGTAATAAAGTGAAATAGGGAGTCTGGATACTTAAAATGACTTAGCTTCTAAAACATTCCCAGGAGAAGTCTAGTTTTGTTTTTTGACAACTATGGGGAAGTTATTAATCATTGACTATAGAAGAGATATTAGCTTAAGAATCTAAAGGATTTTTTATTATTTTTCTTAAAAAGCATTTTATTATCTCTTGTTTTTGTATCACAATTATTTCATTGCAACAAGAAAATAAAAGTAAAATCAATTGATCCAATGACCATGTCTGACAGTGTATGAAACATTTTGAACTCATGGTCGCCTACCTCTCTATCAAAATGAAGAAGGTATTGCTTCCTCAATTTTTTTCCACTAATTTCTCAGTTTTCCTGCAAAAATATTCCAAGACATTCATCTACTGCAAGTTTTTCAGCCATTCCCTGATCAATGGACACGTACTTCCTTCCTAGTTTTTTGATGCCAGAAAATGCTACAATTAATATTTCATTACATATGTGAGATTTGGGAGGCATTAATCATTTGGGGTGGGGATTAATATGCCCAATAGCAAAATATCTGGGTCAAGGAGGGTGATTGATCAGGTTAGTGACTTTGCCTATCTTGTTGTTTTTTTTTTTTCCCAAGAAAACTGACCCTACTTGATAGTTTTAATTACTATGCTTTTTGGTGGCATTGTGTGTGTGTGTTTTGGTCAATTGGAGGAGGCAACTGGGGTCAAGTGATTTGCCCAGGGCTATGTAGCTAGTGTCTGAGGTAGGTTTTGAAATCAGTTCTTCCTGACTTCATTTTTCACATAAAGAAACTAAGACCAAGGCATGAATGTCTTGCTGGCATATGGATCTAAGGTATTGAATGTTTATTACTTGCCTCTACAATATAGATTATTCTACAATATAGATTATATAGCCTTTTTCCCTGCTTAACACTTGCTAAAGATAAAATGTAGGATGAAGTCATTCTTTTTTAGACACTAGGTGACTATTTTATAAAAGAAGGCAGTTGCACAAATCTGAACTTATTCTGAGGGGGAGAGGGGATGAATGAAACAAAGGGAAGGATATAATACTAAATTCCTAAATAGATGACAATGTTTCTAAAGAACAGTCAAGTACACCACTTCTAGAAAGACATTGTAGCATTATTTGAATTTTCTGAGTTGAAAATGCAACATAATAATGGACATGAGCTCTAAATAGTACTTTATTTAAGCATACATCCCTAAAATTTAGAAGATAATTGACTGTCTCTCTCCCATCCAGTACTGGTTAATGACATCTCACATTTAACTTATCTAAAGGAGAACTCATTGTCTTCTTTCCCAAACCATTCTCTCTTCCAGATTTTCCTATTACTATGAAGAGCACCATTATTCTCTCAGTCACCCAGGCTTGCACTTTTGTTGTTTTCAAAGTATTAGAGGCATTGGTAGCACAATGAATAGAGTAATAGAATTAGAATCAAAAAGACCTGAGTTTAAATCTGGCTTTTGATACTAATTGTACAATCCATAGCAAGTCATTTAACTTCTTTATGCCTTGATTTCCTCAACTGTAAAATAGGGGCAATAAGAGTACCTACCTTGCATGCTTATTGTGAAGATCAAATAAGGTAAAATGCTTAGCACAGTACCTGACACATAGTAGGTGCTTCAGAAATGCAAAATATTCCCTTCTTTTCCTTTATCCTCAACTCCTCATTTGTCATATTCCATCTATTTTATGCTATATATTCTATTACCATACTTTTGATTTCTACTCTCACTTGTTTATATACATATGTATAAATACATACACACATACATATACATATATGTACACACACATACACACACACATATATATATATATATTTATGTATAGTCTCTCATAGCCACCACCTTGGTATAGATTCTTATCATCTAATACCTGGAATCTTGCCATATTTTCTGGTAAATTGCCTTACCTCTACTCTCTTCCCATTCCAATCTGTCCTCTATTCAGTTGCCAAAGTGACATTCCTTAAGCTTGATCACATCATTTCCCTATTCAATAATTCCAGTTCAGTTTTTTAGTGGTTCCCTATTTTTTCCAGACTCAAATATAAAATCTTCTGCTTAGCTTTTAAAACCCTTCACAATCTGGCTCCTTCCTAACTTTCCAATCTTCTTATTCCATCATATAGTGTTAAAGTTATTTGGCAAAGACAGTAGAATAGGCCTGAGGCAGCAAACACATACATATGAATTAGGTTGTTTATGATTAATATATATAATATCAATATATCTATCTATATCTATCTATCTATCTATCTATCTATCTATCTATCTATCTATCTATCTATCCATCTATTTATCTATCTATGTATCAGATCAGGCTTTCCTAGACTAGTCGAAGAGGTTAGTGGTATTCTGTGATTAGCTTTTTTGTTTTTACTCTTTTTGATAATTTTTGTACTCTGAACATCATATTTTAGTGTATGTTGAGAGAAAATCATGCTGGGTGGTTTCATTGTCCTGTCTTCATTATTTCTTGTGATTAAGCTACTTCTGGTTGATATAGCTGCAAAAAAGCTACTTTTTTGCAGAATAAAATGACTTCAGTATGTGAATAAGTGAAGATGACCCTGGCACTCTACAACCACAAAAAATTCTTTTGGAAATTGAATTGGAAACCTTGAAGGATGATTCTCTATTAACAACTCTTCAGGGAAGCTTTGTTTTCAATGACTCAAAGAGATGAGACTATACCTTTATATTCTCAGCAAATATAAGTAGTATTGTTTATTTTTTTTCTTTCATGGACATATGATGTATTTAAGAAAAAGGTAAAGAAAATTAAGTCCTATGTGTCTATTTAAATTTAATTTACATATGTGTATGTGTTCCTATGTCCCACATCTAACACATTCTCTTTCTTCACATATATGTGTATATAAACACATATGTATAGATACACAACATATTTTTTCTAATGACGCCTATAATTTCATCAATGTAGCGCAGAGATGTCAAATTCCCTGGAATTCCCAATATGGAATCAGTTTTAAAAGTAATTGGAAAATGTTTAACAAAAGAAATAAAAATACGATGTAACATAGATATTAATTTGTTGTTTTTTAAGTCAACATGACCCTGAGCCAGCAGAGATTTGTTTATATTTAAGTTTGACATCAACTGATAAGGAGACTTTTACCAATGCAGATGGCATCTTGCAGTTATAGTCTTAAAAGCTGGGATACTGAGATGTTATAAGGCAAATATGTCAAAGCTTAGTCTTGAATTCAGGTTTATACAACTCAAATGCTAGTCTGCTACTCTGTATTCTAGGCTGCCTTTGAACACAGGGCAGTTGGTACTGAGAGACCGACAAACAGGTTTCCAAAGTAGAGGACATGGGTAAATGGGGGAAGATGGGTAAAGAGAAATGCTCATTCTCTTTTTAGTGTTGTCATTCAGTCATTTCAGTCATGTCTGACTCCTTATGGTTCCATCTGGCATTTTATTGACAAAATTTGCCATTTCCTTCTCAGCTCACCTTGCCCAGGATCACATAGCTAGTAAATGTCTGAAGCCAGATTTGAACTTAGGAAAATGACTCCTCTTGACTCCAGGCCCTGCACTCTATCCACTGCACCACCTAGCTGCCCTTGAAGTAAAATATGATTAATGTATCAATTTCAGAATTACAGAAAAGTTAGTCATTCGATGGTCTAGTTCTGAGTTATCCAAGTATCTCTACCTAGTAGGACAGCACACTAACTAAACCATTGAAGTGATAGCTAAATTGATAGGTGAGGTATACAGAGCAAATTGGTGGTCTTTAACTACTCCTCTCTCCCACAGTGAGGTCATGGGAGTAATTTAGTGTGAAAAGTACTGGGCACCAGACCAATAGAGCTGATATGGTTTACTGACCACAAAAGAAACTGTGCTAATAAAACTATCTAGCCAACTGGTAGATCTATAAAACATGTAAATCTCATAACCCAAAAATGAACCTGAAAGTTGGCTATATTCCTCCAAAATTATTGACAGAAACAGGCTTAGCCCAAGGCAGCACATAAACTAGAGCTGTCAGGGACTGATAGGGGAGACACTTGGAAACCTTTCAGCCTATGGATTTGAGTGTAAACTACGAAAGGTGGGTTGATTCAGTAAGCATTCTGAAGTTAATTACTCAAAGGCTTTCCCCCCTGCCCTTTCTGGGGCTGCTTCTTTCTTTTGTAAAAGAATCCATGCCCCTAAATTATAGTGTGTTACCTAAAGCATATCCAATCATCCAAACCACCTCTTAAGTTTAAATAGGCAATTTATTACTTGTCATATAACTCTTCCTAACCTAGACAAATATGATTGGTTTCAGATTCCATAAAAGCTTTATAAATACTTAATTTTTTTAGTTAAGTCTTTATTTTTGATTTGCCTAATGTCAAAGACTTATTCTGTAAAATACTTCACATCAAGATAATAGACTGTCTTATGCTTATTAGAGTTTTATTTGAGGAAAACTCTACTTTATGAAAGAGTGGCCATTCCTTTCTCGTGCTGGCCCACCCACAAGTAGAATGAATGACTTTGGGATCATAGCACAATGATTCAGTTCAGAAGTTGAACATTAATGTTCTTACAGATCATTATCTCAATGACCTGGTGATACAAAAGTTGTACTGTACCTAATCTATTCAATTCCAGTTCTCTTCAAAAGAGTGGATTTTTATTCCCACTAATAAGGCTTTCAAACAGCTGCGTGGAACAGTGGATAGAATAGACTATCAGGAAGACCTGAATTCAAATCTTGCCATAGATACTCCCTAGTTGTCTGACCCTAGGCAAGTCTCATATATTTTATCTTAGAGGCATTTGAGAGTTACTATTGTTTCTTGAGCAGTAGGATGATATGGTCAAGATCTATGCTTTATAGACATTAATTTGGCAATTGTGTAAAAAAATAGATTGGAGCATGGAGAGACTGGTGGCAGAGAGAATATATGTATATATATGTATATATTTTTAGATTTCCTATCTAGTTAGATGCCAAAGTCTGACAATAAACATTTCTCATCCACTTGATTTTTTTTCTTTGTGCATGATTATGCCAAATTCTTTTGAGTGGTTATGAGCTTTGTCCAAAAGGCTCTGTAACATGCTGGGATTAATGAAACCATAACAATGCCATCCGTAAATAGGAACAGTTAGAGGACCTGACCATCTAGAGGGAACTTCTATTCAACTTGGATACCTTATGATATAATCTCTGTGACACTTGCCCCCTTTTTAAATTTATGTATTTTATAATTTCCCCCAATTACTTGTTAAAACAAAATTCTAATTTTTTTTGTTTTGAGTTTTAAATTCTATATTTCTCTCCCTTTCTTCTCTCCCAGAGACAGTAAGCAATCACATACAGGTTATACATGTGACACTCTGTGAACTTTTGATGAACAAATGTTTCTTTGTTTATGCTTCTCTTAATATAAATAATCAGAAAAAAAATTTCAAGAAATTTTGATGTTTATAAGAGGGATACCCTATTGTAGAGAGCCTTAGTGGAATTTTCCTTTATTGAATAAAAAGTTTTTTTTTAAATAGTCAAGAGATATGGTTGTATCTTATATTCCCTATACATTTCAGGCAATTATGTTGGTAGAGGCAATTTTGTGTTGGTTGCTATTCTACTACAGCATATTTCTTACAAGAACCTGCATGAATAAAGGCTAGAAGTGGAAACTGATTTCATTGTCCTGAGACTTACAATCAGTATGTTAGATGAGAGTTATCTTAACTCCCAAGGCCAGCTCTCTATGTCCTAAGCTATACCCCTATGAAGACTGAATATGGATGTTCTTATAGTGAAAAATTTATTAAGATGGAGAAATAAGCTTATAGTTTATTAGTTATTCATTTTTCTTGGTCACATTTTGGTATTCATAAAGTCTGAAAATTTTCTGCAATTTGGGGTATCTTTCTTTTCCTTAGATATTTTTAAAATTGATATCTCAATATTCATAAGCAACCATTAAAGGCATTCTAATTAATAATAATAATAGCTCACATTATTGAATTTGTTCCTCATAATAACTCTCAGAGGTAGATGCCCATTTTACAGATGAAGAATCAGAGGATCAC
Organism: Myrmecobius fasciatus; assembly: GCA_023553655.1. Lineage (NCBI taxonomy): Eukaryota > Metazoa > Chordata > Mammalia > Dasyuromorphia > Myrmecobiidae > Myrmecobius > Myrmecobius fasciatus. The sequence continues at coordinate 142,025 of JAJPUD010000473.1, read as the reverse complement.
AGAAAGTTAAGTGAGTTGTGGAAGATCATATAAGTAACTGAGGCTATATTTGAACCCAAGTACTGATACCAAATTTAGAATTTTAATTACTATACCACACTACCTTTTTTCTAGTGGCATATCATATGTGTATATTAGGAAGATTAATCTAATAATTTTATAGTAAATGTGGATGGGCAGAAAAGAAGGATTTGGCCAAAAATGACCAGTTAGGAAGCTCTGGCAATAATACAGTTAAGATGAAATGAAACCCATTGTAATGCAATAGTATTATATATACATATACATATATGTATATATGTATATATATGCACATATATATACATATACATATATATATATATATATTTAGTATTAGAATTAGTCATACCAACTTTTGTTCTAATTTTGTGTGGTATTCAGTGGGGAAAATGACCAGCATATCATTTGTTGTTACCAATGCTATAGATTTGATTTCCAAATTCCTTGTTTTCTCTGGGGATAGAGCAACAGATTAGGGACAAGTCTGGTTTCTGCAGTGAAGAAGAAGGCCACTTCAGTAATCAAATCATTTGATTCCCCAGGTGGGAGGCAAATCTAGCTTGGCAGATTTTTATTTAGTTGAAATGGTCTAGACCTGCACCACTGAAAAAGGGGAGTTGCGGTTACTCACAGGCCTACTGATTTCCCATCCAGTGTTTCATGCATGAAATTTTACTGCTGCTTAAGAGGTGAATGAGTAGTTTTGATTCATTGGAAGTCAGAAGCAGCTTTTCAAACACTGGGGGTCAAGGAAGTTAGTTGTCCTTGAAAGAATGTCCTTATGGATGTCACCATCAGCCCAATTTCTATTAGCCTAGAAAATTGAAAAAGCAATTCAAACCAATCAAGCCTCCACAGAATCATCCACTATTAATTGAGGGTTACAGCATCAATCCCAGGCCCATCTTAATTTACAAGATGTTGAAAAGTAGCAGTGGTATTTTCTACCCTCTTTTTACATCTGCAGATTTTGCCTCTATTCCACAAGGTGGTAAGATGACCTGAAATTATTTAGCAAACATTAAGAGGAGATAATAAGGACATAGTATTTGCCCTTAAGGAGCTTATTTTTTTGCTGAGATTTTGCAGAATGTTTTGCTCATAGTATTAATTTTCCATCTTACATTCTAATAACACACTGAGAATTTCTCATGCAGCCAAGAAGCCATCATTTCTGAATCATACTGGGTGGCCCAAAATATAAATAATAGAAAGTATTAAAGGTGAAATGGTAATATGCAACAATTCACTCATCCATGAAAAGCTAAATCCTAGCATCAAAATATTAGACAGAGAAAAAAATGTTCTGAGGTTCCTGTTAAATTTATGGCATAGACTGATATGATATACATTTGTGTTTGTGATCTACATGATGCTGCACTGCTTTTTTTTCATCACCTAAGCACATTTAAAAATCCTTATTATTGATAGGTTATGCTAATTATAAGTCTTGGGATGCCAATTTGTTTTTTGCTAGAAAGGCTTTCACTGCTTTGCCCAAGAACCAAATTGTTTAGACGTGGACAAGATAACTTGTTGACACTTAAAAGTTAATTAAATAAATACCCTTATCACAAATTAATAACTATAAATTCTAACTTATACTAATTATATCTAATAATCTCAGAGGAGATTAATTTCTCAAAAAATATGTACGTGATGATGATGGAAAGCAGGTTGAAACATACTGATTTATTACAACTCTTCATTAAGTTTAAAAGCATTCCATGGAGAAGAAGACATCTGCCTTAGATTGTGGCATTTTCACATTGTAGAGGAAAAGTTAAGAAATAGAAGATACAAAAAGAAAGAAAACAGTATTTAATGCCATATGAGAACCAAGTTTAAGAAAAAACAATGCCTTGCTCCAGCCTGTATAAGTTATCAAATTAAAGAATGTACATTATACCCATATGCAATATCCTACTTTACTATTATGAAATGGATTTGATTCCATTACAAAGGAAATTAATGGTGTCTTTTGAAGACCTTACAAATTCAGAATGATACAATCCAGCATGTCATTCATTTCTCTAAATTATTTTCTAAATATTTTTCTACATTAACTTAATTACATACCTTCTGAGCTTTCCTTTGAAAAAAAATTTTTTTATTAAAGGTTATGTTTGAAGATCAGCAAAATTTACATAAAAAGGGAAGGATTATATCTGATTTTCTTTACATTTTTACATTTTACTACTGCCTAGTAAAGTGGTATAATTGATAATATTTTGCTGAATGAATAGATGGATAGATAGATGGGATGAATGGATAACTTAATTAATGTAGTGTTTTATTTTAATTCCTCATAGTTACATGAAAATGACCCTGGATTCTCCAATACTTTGCCAGCAAATCACAAGCTCTGAATGATCCTATCAAACTAGATAATACTCAAGTACTGTCCAAGCAGTGGATTATGTATTTTGTCTAAGTAGTACAATTGAACAAAATTCTGAGGGTCTAATCACTTGAAGTATACCTGTTAGGTGACAGTTCTTTTAACCACAGTAACTCATAAAAAATCTTATAACTAACTAATACAAGGAGGGATTATGATTTTCATCCATGAAGGGTATACTTACACTGATGAAATTATATATCTTTAAAGTATTGAAATGAGACTAATGTGCTATTAAAAGTGTTGGATGGAAATGGTGTTGTAATTTTAAGTATTAGTTTTTGCCAAGCTATGGAGATCCTCCATTCTTCTCTATACTTTTAGAAAGCCAAGACAGTGTGTGAGTTGTGAACTGTGAAGAGTGCTTCAGTTTCTTTCTTTCTTTCTTTTTTTTTGGGGGGGGGTTAAATGACTTGCCTAGGGTCACACAGCTAGGACATGTTAAGTGTCTGAAGTCAAATTTGAACTCAGGTCCTCCCAACTTCAGGGTTGGTGCTGTATTCACTGTGCCACCTAGCTGCCCCAGTGCATTAGTTTCTCAAAAGACTTAATATACATGAACTTTAGATTCAACAGTAAAATGAAGGATTTGGAGTAAATGTCCTCAGATGTCCCTTTTGGTCCTAGAACCATATCTTATAATTACTTATATATACTGTTCAAAGAGTTTATTCAAATGAATTAGGTTTAGAAATTCTATGATAAAAACCCAAGAGAACACAAATGATTTCCTTTTTTCTGAATAGTATTTTATTTTTCCAAATACATGTAAAATGGTTTTCAACATTCATCTCTGTAAGATTTTGTGTTCCAAATTTTTTATTCCCCCTTTCTCCACCTGATCTCCTACCCCCTGAAGACACCAATCTGATATGTTAACCATGTACAATCCTTTTAAACATATTTCCATTAACTGAAGGGATGCCCATAAATTGGAGAGTGGCTGGATAAATTATGGTATATCAATATTATGGAATATTATTGCTCTGTAAGAAACGACCAGCAGGATGATTTCAGAGAGGCCTGGAGAGACTTGCATGAACTGATGCTGAATGAAACAAGCAGAACCAGGAGATCATCATACACAGCAACAACAGTATTACATGATGATCAATTCTGATGGACATGGCTCTCTGCAACAAAGAATTGTCTCAAACCAGTTCCAATTGTTCACTGAAGAAAGCCATATACACCCAGAGAGATGGATATGAAATATGGACCACAACATAACATTTTCATGATCTCTATTGATATTTGCTTGCATTGTGTTGCCTTTCTCTGATTTTCTTTTTTTTTTTCTTGTAGATAGGATTTTTCTTGCATAACTTGCCAAGTATTTCAACATTATTAACATGTCGTGGACTTCCTGCCATCTAGGGGAGGGGAGGGGACTGGGGGTAAAATTTGTAATGGAAAGCTTTGCAAAGATCAATGCTGGGGAACTACCCATACATATGTTATACAAATAAAAAGCTTTAATAAAAAAATAAAAAATAAATAAAAAATAAACATATTTCCATTTTTGTCATGTTATACAAGAAAAATCAGCCCAACTAGGAAAAAAAACCACAAGAAAGAAAAAGCAACAACAACAAAAGAATGAAAATACTATGCTTCAATCTATATTCATTCTCCATAGCTTTCTCTCTGGATGTAGATGGGATTTTCTATTCCAAGTCTTTTGTAATTATCTTGAATTACCACATACAAAAGCTATGAATGAGAAGTGACATTACTCTATGTGTATGCACATATGTATGCATGCACGCATGTGTATGATGCAAATTGACTATGGACAAGTTAATTCTATTTTAGTTATATTTATTGTAGGGGATTGATTGGAAAAAAAAGATTAAATATAGAAACATCAATTAAGAGACTATTGTAACAGTTCAGGTGAGAAGTTATAGAAATCTGGATGGGGTTGGGTGGAATATGGCTGGAGATACATGTGGGAAATGTTGACAAAGTAAAATTGACAAGAAGTGGTTAGATATGGAAGAGAGGGACTGAGATTGAAGAGTAAAGGATTCTTTCTAGCTTGCAGGTCTAGGTGCCCAAAAGAATGTGGAGCCCGTGGTGGAAATAGAAAGGTTAGGAGAAGAATATATTTGGGAAAGAGAATGACTTTGTTTTGGACAATTTGAGTTTGAGATGTTATGAAACATCCATGTGGAGATGTAAAATTAACACCTGGAAATGCAGAAGTGGGACTCAGGAGAGAGATGAAGACTGAATTTGACTATTGAATTTGAGAATGATCTGAACAGGAGATGATGACACTATTGAATTTGAGAATGATCTGAACAGAAGATGATGACACTGTCAAGCAAGAAACACAAGATTAAAATGAGAAGGGAGTCAAGATAGAGCCCTAGGATACATACAGGACATGGATTATGACCACTGTACAAAGAAACTTGAGCAGAATCCTTTCTATCTAGATGGGATCCCTCCAAAGAAAAGTGAAAGACTTATTTCCTTATTCCTGGATGATATGTTTTTTCTAATTTAGCCTAACTCTGCATTAGTTTTGGTTTTGGATGAGATGGCATATTAATTCTCATGGAACTTTCAGAGCACCAAAACTGCTCCTTCAATAAGCTTTATATGCACAAAGATAAGTGTTTGGTTCCAGATGTTTATTAATGCCATCAATCAATCAACAAGAATTTAATAAGTGTTTGTTCTGCATTGAAGCACTGAGATATATAGGGACTAGGGAGGAATACAATCAGAAAAAGGTGACAGTCTCTGTTCTGAGGGAGCAGAAATTCTATTAGGATAATACAACACCTTTGCAGATGAGCAAATACAGGAAATGTGTGAAAAAGAAATCTGCAACCTGAAAAATCAAGAAAAGCCTTTTGAAGGAGGTAGCAATTGTGCTAAACTTTGACAAGAGATAAAAAAGTTAAAGGAGAGAGAAAATTCCAGGAACAAAAAAGATTGTGCATATCCTTATGATATAACACCAAGTAGCTGGGTTTGACTGGAGAATAAAATGCCAGAGAGAGTAATGTCTAATCATCCTAGAAAGATAGGCTGGAGACAGATTGCTAATGGCTTTAAATGGAGAAGGGAGTTGAATGTATACTAAAAGCAATGATGAGCCAATGAAGTCTCGAGAGCAGAGCAGTAACATGATCAGACTATTTTTATAAATTTGACTCAATTCTCTATATATTTGAAAAATGATACCTTTTGGTCTAAATCACTATTGATCAGAGAAATAAAAATTAAGACAACTCTGAAGTACCACTACACACCTCTCAAATTGGCTAAGAGGACAGGAAAAAAATAATAATGAATGTTGGAGGGGATGTGAGAAAACTGAGACACTAATACATTATTGGTGGAGTTGTGAACTGATTCAACTATTGTAGAAAGTAATTGGAACTATGTCCAAAGGTCTATCAAACTATGCATACTCTTTGATCCAGTAGTGTCTTTACTGGGCCTGTATCCCAAAGAGATCATAAAGGAGGAAAAGGGATACACATGTACAAAAATATTTGTGGTGGCCCTTTTTGTAGTAGTGAGAAATAGTAGTGAGAAACTGGAAACTGAATGGATGCCCATCAGTTAGAGAATAGCTGAATAAGTTATGGTATATGAATGTTATGGATTATTTTTGTTCTATAAGAAACAAACAGCAGGATTATTTTGGAGAGGCCTGAAGAAACTTGTATGAACTAATGCTAAATGAAATGAGCAGAAACAGGAGATCATTGTACACAGCAACAGCAAGATTATATGATGATCAATTCTGATGCATATGGATCTTTTCAAAAAATGAGGTGATTCAGACCAGTTCCAATGGTCTTGTAATGAAGACAGCCATCTGCACCCAGAAGGAGGACTGTGGGGACTGAGTGCAGATCACAACACAGTATTTTCACTCTTCTTGTTGTTGTTTGCTTGCATTTTGTTTTCTTTTTCTTTTTTTTAACATGTTTAGCATTGATTGAATTACTTGCCAGATAGGGGAAGGGGTGGGGGGAAGAGAGGGGGAAAATTGGAACACAAGGTTTTGCAAGGGTGAATGTTGAAAATTATCTATACATATGTTTTGAAAATTAAAAAAAAAACTTTAATAATAAAAAGAAAAATGAGACCTTTAACAGAGAAACACTATAAAAAGTTTTGATAATACTTCATTATCTAGGTAAATGTGAAATTCAATTTTCCTGATTATCTCTTTTAATTGGGTCTATTTTTACTTTTGATTTGAAATCAGGATTTCTTTCCTTGCCTCTTTTTTAAAAATTTCAGTTAAAGTATATTAGACTTTGTTTCAACTTTATTTTAACTCTATCTGTATCTTTCTGTTTTAAGTGCATCTCTTATAAACAATATATTTTTAGATTCTGGTTTCTAACCCATTCTACTATCTGCTTCCATTTTATGGGTGAACTCATCACATCCACACCTAGTACTAACTGTATATTTCACATCCCATTTTCTGTTTCTTCTTCTTCTCTCTCCTTTTATCCTTTCCCTCTTAAAAGTCTGTTTTGCTTCTGACTACTGTCCCTTAATCTATTTTCCCTTTTATCATCTCCTCTCCCACCCATACCTCTTCTCCCCTTCTCCCATTTCTGTATTGGTTAAGATAGATTTTCACAACTAACTGAATATATATATATATATATACACACATATATATGTATGTATATACATATATATATAGAGAGAGAGAATATTCTTCCCTCTTTGAAACAATTATGATGAGAATGAGAGTCAAGCATTGTTCATCCCCATTTCCTCTTCCACCATAAAAGTTCTTCCTTTTGTTCCTCTTTTGTGTGAGAAAAATTACTTTGTTCTCCTCCAGTACTTCCCTCTTTCTGACCCCTTAATTTTTATTTTGAGATCATCCCAACATAATTGACTCATACCTGTACCCTCTATCTAAGCTGTAGACTCCTTCTACCTAACCAAAAAAAAATTAGTTCTTAGGAGTTATATGTATCATTTTCTCCCACATAGAAATGAAAGCAATTTAACTTTATTGAGTCTCTTATTATAACTCTTTCAAATTTAATTTTTTTTGTGATTTTTCTTGAGGATTGTGCTTGTTTGAATGCCAGAATTTCTGTCCAGCCATGGCCTTTTCATCAAGAATGCTTGGAAGTCCTCCATTTCATTAAATTTCCATTTTCCCTTTGAAGGATTATTCTCAATTTTGATAGGTAAGTTATTCTTATTTTCTTATTTTTTTTTGTTTTTTTTTTTTTTTTTGCTGAGGCAATTGGGGTTAAATGACTTGCCCAGGGTCACACAGCTAGGAAGTGTTAAGTGTCTGAGGACAGATTTGAACTCAGGTCCTCCTGACTTCAGGGCTGGTGCTCTATCCACTGTACCACTTAGCTGCCCCGGTAAATTATTCTTGATTGTAATCCTAACTTCTTTTCTTTCTGAAATATCATATTCCAAGCTCTCTATTCCTTTAATGTGGAATGACTCTACAAGATTTAAACTGTTTCTTTTAGATTCGTTATGATGTTTTCTCCTTGGCATGGAAGTTCTGAAATTTGGCTATAATATTCCTGAAACAGTTCCTTCTAGATCTTGCTGGAAATGCCACATTTCTCACCCTGATTTTTCAGCTGTCTTTTATTTTTATGTAAACTCCTTGAGGACAGGGACCATCTTGCTTTTTTATTTGTATCTGTAATCCCAATGATGCTTAGCACAGTGCCTGCACATAGCAAATGTTTAATAAATGCTTTATCTATTTATCTATGCCTGGCAATTCTGCATGTCTTTTGCCCATATTCGAAGTCAATTCACACTGATTATAAGTCTATAAATTATAAAATGTATAGCTATGGCTTTAGTTTATGATGCTGATTCAGATTAGTTAATTAATCTATAAAAGTATATGCATGTATGAGAGACAGACAAAGAAAGTATGTGTGTCTATGTGTGTGTGTGTGTGTGTGTGTGTGTGTGTGTGTGTGTGTGTTAGTGAAGCCAAATTCACCAAAGGAAATGTAACCAAATGCTTGAATTCTTCATACTTTGTTTAATATTACATAACTACTATATTAATGGAACATCAGAGTTCTCATTCTCTTTTTTTTTGCTTTGTTATAAATATGTTATATACATTCAAAACATCAGTGTAAAATATTATTCCATGTTATAGAAAATATATTAATCCTTTATATTATTTACATTAAACAAGCAAACACCTTAAAAAAGCAACACTCTCCTTTCTTGACAACTCTTCTCCAAAAAGACTATCATTTCCCTCACATCTAGTCATCACCTTAGCTCATGGCTCCCCAAGTGCAAAGAAACATCTCTAGCACTAGCTGAATTATCACCTTTCAATGAAAAGGGAAATGTCAGGCAGAGCTCTCAATCTCATTATGTACCAGGCCCATGTATTTTTTTTTTCCTACTTGTACATTTTTCTGATAACATCCTTTACATAAATTCTGCATAACTGTTTGTTGGTAATGTGCTAGGACTCATTTACCCACATAATATACCTCTCCATTACCCTTTGGGTAATCCTTAGTTTTGATTCTTCAGAGACTGGGGTTGTCTAACTTGTAACATTATTGAAAGAATATTGGTATTAAAAGAATGAACCTGTGTTTCAGAGATTAATTTAGGGTAATTAAAAGGATTGCACAATTTCCCTGAGGCAATCAACTATACTTTTTTCCTCCTGCTCAACTCTGGGTTCACCTCATGGTCCATTTTTATTGAATTTCTCAAGTACATGTACTATAGAGGTTGTTTATTTAACAGTTATCATGGCCTGGACAAGAGGTATTCTTCATATATATTATGCTATTGTTAAATCTTTTTCAGATGTGTCTGACTCTTTGTGACTCCATTTGGGGTTTTCTTGGCAAAGATACTGGAGTAGTTTGCCATTTCTTTCTGTAGCTCACTTTACAGATGAGAAACTGAGGCAGATAGGTTAGATGACTTGCCCAGGGTTACACAGTAAGTGTCTGAGGCCAATTCCTGACTTCAAATTCAGCCTGAGATACTTAGTAGATAAGTCTTCCTGACTCCAGGCCCAGTCCTCTAGCTGCTTCCTGAGTTCAAATCTGCCCTCAGACATTTGCTAGCTATGTGACCCTGGGCAAATCACTTAATTCTGTTTGACTCAGTTTCCTCATTTGTAAAAAGGAACAGAAGAAAGAAATGGCAAATTGCTCCAGTATTTTTGCTGATAAAATCCCAGATGACATCAATGAGAGTTGTTCACGGATGAAAAAAAATGACCAAATAACAAAATTTATCCTGTAAATAGTTTAACACATAAAAAATTTGAATGCATATAGTCTCCCCCATTAGATTGTAAACTTCTTGAGGGTTCCTTGCTTCTCCCTGTATCCCTAGCATTTAGTACAATGTCTGATAAATGGTAGGTGGTTTAGTCAATTTTTAGTGACTGACTGGATGACAAGGTCTCAAGAATTAAATTTGGAAGATACAAAAAGAAATTTTAAAATGAGCAGGAAAAAGGCAAATTGTCCAAAGATAGCAAATGTGGCCACACCGGAAACTTTTCAATCTTAAAAGTTTATTTAAAAGATGCCAGCTGATTAATTGAATATATTAAATATTTTGGCTAGTTTTCTATATTTTTTCTTTAGATTTGTTATTATTCAAATAATTTTCAAACTCCCTACTTAATCTGTTTCAGAATAAACATAACTAGAGATTATGGGATTAGGACAAAACAAATGTAGAAATAAGGCCAGAACTAGTATTATTATCTATGAAGGAGGCTTGCATTTTTTTTCATCTGTATGTAAAGGGGCTAGATATCATATCATGGAGAAAGCTCCTAGTGGTATCAGTTTTTATTTCAAGTTTTTCTTTTAAAAAATGTGTTTTTAAAGAACCTCAGTGGGGGTGTTCTTTTTAATTGTTGTTTCTGGCATTTAAAGTAAGATAAAGTTTTGCTGATTTCTTTTCCTCACTATCCTGCCTTTCTCTCTCCAAAGGGTTTAATAATCACCATAGTAAGATTTATGGTGAGTGAAAAAGAAAAAAAAAATAAATTATCTGACTGTGGAGCCAGCCTCACTCTCTCTGGTTGTACATGATGTGTTTAAATGCTGCTAGCAGCAGTCTAATTAAAATAATTTCTGTCAGAAGCCCATGAAATATGCAGCTCCAGTTCAATTCAGTGTTTTTGAGCTAGAATGACAAATCTTTCCTTAATTGGTACTTAATATGGTAGTGTGGGATTAGTAATTCTCCAAGATAAAAAGAGATAACAAATAGAAAACTTTTGCTTAGGGCAGGAAACACTGAAAGATGAACAGAGTAAAATGGCACTACCCCCCACCAGCATCCTTCTTCAACTTTTCATATCAGTAACTGTTATTTGGGCCATAATTTATGAAATAACAGACAATTAATGCACATTTATGGCAAATTTTAAGTCCCAATTAAACACAACTCTGTGTAAAGAATGTTGAAGGGCTTACATACACAGGAGGAAATAAATAAAGGTAGACTTAATTTTTCTAGCCTTATAATGCTTTCATGGTGCACCAGGGCCTTGGGAAAAGGAAGAGACAACACCCTCATTTCTGTAAGACTTCTGCTCAATTGAGATGTGGAGGAATTTATATGAGTTTAGAGATCTCTTCAAAACTAGCACTCTAAGCATGGGATCACAACATCTCCTTCCAGGAAGTTACTCCATCTTAGTCATTTAAATCTAAGATGCAAAAAAAGATTGCTTCTATTGTTCATAACAAAGATAGTGATAAAGTAGCATCATTGTCCTAATTTCATTGTCTTTTAGAGAATGTTTGACATTCAAAGTCAACCTACACTGGTTATAAATCTATAAATTATGAAATGTTGACTATGGCTTTAGTTTGTGATGCCAATTTAGATTAATTAATACAGAGAGACAGAGAATTAGGGAAGTCAAATAACTTGATGATTAGATGATTTTTTCACTTTTATATTGATTACTTTTTGTGAGAATCAAATGAGATAATCGAAAAGCTTTTAGCAAGTATGAGGCACATAATAAGTGCTATATAAATGTTAGCTATTGTTACTTTGAGAACACCAAAAAAAGCATCATTATTAGAATTTGAATAAAAAATTGAATGAAAAAGCATTTTTAAAGTGATTACTATGTGTAAAGCACCAATAGAAATGTAAGGTCAGTCTCTGTTCTCAAAAAGTTCACCTTCTAAAGAGAGATACAATACATACAAGTCATATGGATAGATCCCATAGTCTTTAGGATGCACTAGAAAAGCAGATGGTCACGCCTCTTCTTAATGTCATTTCCATTGATAAAACCACATCAATTTGTGATGTTGAGCTATTTGACAGCTTTGGTGGCAAGAACTTTCTTACATGGGTCTTAAATTAACTATGACAACAATACTTACAGAAGTGGCTGTGAGATTATGTCTTCATGGGAGATTTCTTCTTGAGACTGCCAGGGAATGATAAGAGAAGTTAAGGGAAGAGAAAGAAAAAAAAAAAAAAAAAGGGAAGGGAAAGGAATGGAAGGGCAGGGCAGGTGGTGATCAGTGTTAGTGGTGTGAAGGAAAGTGGACACATTCACAGTGATTGCTCCCCTCAATGAGAGCTAGAGGGTTTGGGTTGAAATCGGACTATTGTTTTGAGGACACTGCTACTCCTAAGGCTCTTAGTTTCAGAGTCCTAGGATATTTCCCCTGGAGTCTAAGTAGTGATGGTAGTCAGGATGGTGGTGATAGTTTAATATGCTACCTCATGTCTTTTTCAGGGTATCTTTTGATCCCTTCTACAATTCCCTAAACCTATCTCCATTATCTTTCCAGTTCAATTTGAGGTGTCCAGAAGGAATGGAGAATTTAGGGGATAGATTGATATTATCACGAATAGGTGCTGCTTCTTCCCTTTGGAAGGTTCTTATGTTGTAGGTAGTGTAAGAAGGCCTGAGAAATAATGATTCAATAGAAAATGGTGTTTGGGTCTGAAAATTTAGGGTATGAGGAAATAGTAATGGCAGAAGTGAAAGTGGAAACATTCTTATATATCTTCTTCCTTTCCCCTTTGTCTAGATTCCAATCTTTCAACCAACTTAGTTTTTTTATAGACAAACTAAAATGCAAACATGAATAGGTAGATATAATCCTTTTGACTCAGGGCCATTTAAGACCTTTAGAATTTTTCTCTATTTCCTGGCTTAGGAACTAGTATTACTATCTTTCTGACTCATCAAAGCCAAATTCTCAATTTGGTCCCAGTTGTCTCCAGTAAAACTTGTAATGGGTTCTATTATTTTGTTTACTGTGATTATCACAAGGCCTCACTTAACATTACATTTATATTGGCTAACAAATCTTTTTCACCATGCCTCCATATGTCAATGTTTTTTTTTTTTTTTTTTGAGAATTTAATGATTTGTTAAATTTCAGTAATCAACACATCTCCAGAACACTGGCTGGTTTCTACATATGATTATACATTATACACACACACACACACACACACACACACATGTATATATATATATATACATATATATATATATATATGTATATATATATTTGTACAAACCCCAAACGCAACATTGTTGGTTTAAAGTCACTAAGATCCCAGTTTAAATCTTTGGCACTTACTAGCTAAGTAACGATTAACGAATTAGTTAACCTTTCTGAGCTTCAGTTTTCTTATTGGTAAAATAGATATAATACCAATAATACCTACTTCATACTGTTGCAAAGAGGATCCAGTTGGAAATAAAAAATACTTTGTAAACTTTAAATGCTATGTGATCATAACTTGTTTTATGGTATGGGAGATATAATCTAAATTGTATTTGTATATGCATGTAAATACATATTCAAATGCTTGAGATACATTATAGTATAATAAAATCTTGAACTTGTAGTCAAAGGAAAACAGTTCAAATTCTGATTCTGATGCTTATTAACTGAGTGGCAATAGATAAAGGATTTTTAGCCTGAGATCAATATATGCTCAAGGGATCTGTAAATAAAGTTCAGGGGAGTCCATGAACTTGGATGGGAAAAAGTTATGTCCTTGTTTTCACCAACCTCTAAGTGAAATTTAACATTTCCTTCAATTATTTAAAAACATCATTCTGAGAAAGGCTCCCTAGGCTTCACTGGATGGCCCAAGGGTCCACAACACACACACAAAAGGTTAATTATCTCTGCATCAACAAGTTTACCTTTGAAGAGTTTCAGTTTTTTAATCTGCAAAATGAAAAATGATACATTTTTAATGTCTATCTCACAAAGTTATTGTGAGGATCAAGTGAGACAATGTTATATAAATAAATCACTTTGTTTACATACTTTAATCTCTTACATAAATATATATACATATAAATAGCAGCTTTTATTACTGTCATCATCATTATTTTTATTTCACAATTAATTCAGATCCTGAATAGCTTTACAATGTATATGCCCAACAGAATGGTAGTCATGACAGGGGTTTTGTACCTACAGAATCTACCATGACACCCTTGATATTTAGAAATAGGTTTGCATTGATGGGAGTGGTATGGGGACCATACCCATGGCATTATGATCATCAAGATGGGCACTGACAGAGGGACCTCTAAGCAGCAGCCACAAAACAAAAGGTAAATTGGAGGCCTTTTCTTCTCTTTTGTTCTCCCTATTTCTTAGGCTGCTAATTCTTAACCTGGATGCTCATAGAAAAGAGCCAGGCTGAAGTTTGGGACTGCAGTCAGACAATGCTAACCCACTTTGGGTCTCTAAGAATATGTTACAATTTCCTGGGGCTTGATCCATTGGGATAAGAGACGAATAAGTAAAGGACGTGCTATATCTGAGTTTAACTATGTGATCTATGAACACCAAGGGATCTTTTTCATGAAAGAGTTTATTCACTTGCCAATGGTCCAGACAAAATTTTCGTAATTTCTGCAGGCTGATTCTTAGGTGGAAAGACCAATAAAAGGCACGCTAAGAGATTAATCCATTAGCCAATATTTTGATTAACTTCAGCTCTCCCCGACCCTCGCGTGTCTTAGTTACAGCAGGGCATCTGAGTCACAATGAGGCATAAATGCTCCCCAGCGCAGCAGGTTAAGCAGGCCAGTCCAATCAGCCGTTCACCGAACTGAGGTTAGTGCCTGATTGTGTCGAGTGCCCCAGAGTTTCCAGCCTAACCTGCCCAGCGCTCCATGTAGTTAAGTAAACACAGCGTGACTGCTGGGGCATGCGGCCAATGCCGAGGCCAGGGGGAGGGAATGAGGCAGAGAGGAAATAAGAGCAAATTCCTCTGAAATGATCTGACAGGAAATGACAAGAGTATCAGCCTCATACAAGCAGAGTGTGAGGGGCAGTGAGAGGGAGAGAGGGAGACCTTCTTCCGAAGCATAGAGCGGTGCCAGATCTCGATAGGTGAGGATGATGAAATAATAAAGCATTTCCCGTGTGTGTTTTTCATTAGAGCTGTTTTGTTTTTCTTTAAAGTGCTGGGGAAACAGAACAGAAGCCCACGCTTCATCCAGGACTGCCAATGACCCCCTCTCAGGGGAATAACAGCTGCCCAAATAGTAGGGCAGCCCTCAACGGAATTGATTCTAACACCTTTCTAATGGAAATAATGATTTGCAAAGCCCACTTTATGCCCTTTGCTGCATAATTAGTAGTCCAAAGAGTCCAAGATGAAAAACACAGTTCCAGCTCCCTGCATCATTGAAAAATTTGGCGAGACGTTAAATGTTCCATTCTTGGTGCCAAACAGGTAGACTCCTTTGTATGGATACAACCCCAGATAGTTTGTGCCAGCCCTTGAATCACTCAACACTTATTACCTAAAAATTAACTGGTTTGATGTTCTTTAGTGAAAATTTGTTAGCAGACATGCCCGATGGGATTTTTCCTCAATTCAGTGGTGATTGTGGAGGGTATTCAAATACTCTTCATTAATGCTAACTTGAAAGGCATTGGGTACCATGATTTGTCAACTTATTTTATGATACTCTCTCATCCCACCTTTTAAAGCCCAAACTAAGTATCAGTTATTACCCATATCCCAGGAACCGTAATTAAGAGGGAACTCAGAAGGAAGTGGAATAGTAAGCTCTCTCTCTCCATCTTAGAACAAGAACAAGCCAATCCAAAAAGCCTGTTGTTAAATGGGTCATAAAAGCCCTAGGAAATCGATATTTGACTTTCTGTTACAAGAAGAGTGACATCTACATGCAGCTTTAGATCAGTGTGCTCTGGGCATGCCCTTCTTATGCTTTGAGTCCCAAATAATTCTTGGGTTCCCCACATGTAAATTAGCTGCCTTTAAAAAAATTTAACTCTATCCCTCTCCCTCTCCCTCTCTCTTTCTCTCTGTCTCTCTCTCTGTGTCCGATTATCTCATTTGATTCTCACAAAAAGTAATCAATATAAAAGTGAAAAAATCATCTAATCATCAAGTTATTTGACTTCCCTAATTCTCTGTCTCTCTGTATTAATTAATCTAAATTGGCATCACAAACTAAAGCCATAGTCAACATTTCATAATTTATAGATTTATAACCAGTGTAGGTTGACTTTGAATGTCAAACATTCTCTAAAAGACAATGAAGCTACTTTATCACTGTCTTTGTTATGAACAATAGAAGCAATCTTTTTTTGCATCTTAGATTTAAATGACTGTCTAAGATGGAGTAACTTCCTGGAAGATGTTGTGATCTGTCTGTCTCTGTCTCTCTCTGTCTCTCTGTCTCTGTCTGTCTCTGTCTCTCTGTCTCTGTCTCTCTCTCTCCTCTCTCTCAAAATACTGTCAAATCCAGGAATAGTGTGGTAAAAGTTCTATATAATATCTGGGTGTATTGGATAAATGACCTAAAATGGTAATTAAACCTGTAAATAAGTAGATCACCAGCTGAAAAGTAGAGTTGATAGATGACCCCCATCAGCTGAAAGGGATTGCTTAATGGACTGAGCAACAATGTTGGACTGACTACTGCTTCACCCTAGAATCACAAGTCTGTACTCTGGCAGGGTCTGTTCAACAATTCCTCCTCCTAAGATAAATTAAGCACTGTGCAGGGACATTGGGGAGGGCTGAGAGGTAAGACCTGAATCTCTTGGTAGACATAGAGACTCCATAGCCCTGCTCATTAAGATAACCAAGGACATCCCTGGACCCTTTTCATCAGGAGCTTCTAAGAAGCCTGCCCCGATTGGATCTGTCATTCAGGAAGGTCTGAATGCTAGTTGGTTCAAAAACATCAAACTTATTTTTGTTCTTTTCTAGGAAAGTCAGGAATGTTGTGAACAAAGGGAACATTACAAGTTTCCCTTAACATTTCCTTAGTTGCCAACATAAGGGATGTTACAAGATCCTGACACATAAAAATTAAATTAAACCTTACCAAGGGGCTAGGGATGGGGGAGGCAGGGACGGGGATGGGGAGGATGAAGAGAGGAAGGAACACTGACTCAGGAGTCAGAGGAGTCAGAAGGGCTCTGTTCAAACCCTCCTCATATTTCTTACCTGTGTGATCTTGGGCAAGTTAGTAGCTCCTATTGAGTTTCAGTTTCTTCATCTATAAAATGAAGGGGTTAGATTACATGGCCTCAGAGCTCCCTTCCATATGTGAATGTGGTAAAAATAACTATTTAGAATAGTAACTATTTTATCATTGTACCTAAATAAACAGGGGAAGTTAGGTGGTGTGGTGGATAGAGTGCTGGGCCTGGAGTCATGAAGAACTCATCTTCCTGAGTTCATATCTGGCCTTAGATGCTTAATAGCTATGTGACCTTGGACAAATTACCTCACTCTGTTTGCCTCAGTTTCCTCATCTGTAAAATGAACTGGGGAAGGAAATTGCAAACCACTCCAGTATCTTTGCCAAGAAAACCCTAAAAATGGGATCATGAAGGATCCAGCAAGCCCCCAAACAACTAAACAACAAAAATTTAATAAGCAGATTTAGTACACCATTTCTCCTATGAGGATTTATGACTATTTCCCATTAACAAGTATGAGAGACTTGTAATACTAAGCATTTAACCTTGTCTGATGGGTGTATTTGGCAAAAGATTTTAATTTTTTGGGAGAACTAACTTTTGGCCCTACTTTGATTAGATTGATAGCTTTCAAGTTAAAAGATTTAGAGCCTTTTGACTATCTTATTGTGTTTTTCTATTTTATTTAATTTGTAAACGGACATTAAATAACTATCTAGTGTAGCCAATGTGGTATGGTATAACACTTTCAGAAACTGACACCATCAAAACATAATGTCTTCCCTTTGATACTGATAGGGGTCCTATAATCTACATGATCAATGTAATTCATCACAAGATGTAGGCAGTGACAGTACAGACTTGAGAGCAGCCCGATAAAGTTGTAATTATCTTTATTTGGCTTTATGGGTCATCCAAGCTTTTCTCTTCTCATAAGAAAACATCAGCCTGCAAACCTGCATCCCATTTGGGAGTGTTATACATGCTGTGATGTCGATAACTTAGAATATCAGCCCAACAGAAACTGTATTTGGATTCATCTTGATTAAATTTTATTTTCCCATTCCAGACAGGACAAAACAACTTGCTTTTTCTTCTCCCCCCCCCAAATATGGTTCCTTCTCATTCTATACTCCAGCCAAACTAACTCACTTGCTTTCCCCATATATTCATTTCCTCCCCATCTTTACCTCTGAATTCTTAGCTTCCTTCCGGGTTCAGGTCAGATTCTACCTCTTCCATGAGGTCTTTCCTGATTTTTCAGTTGTTAATTTCTTTGTGACCCCATTTCAGGGGTTTCTTGACAAAGATGCTGGAGTGGTTTGCCATTGCCTTCTCAGGTTCATTTTACAGATGAGAAACTGAGGCAAGCAGGGTAAGGTATTTATCCAGGATCATATAGCTGTAAAAGTGTCTGAGATCAGATTTGAATTTATAAAGATGAGTCTTCCTGATTTCAAGCCTAGAGCACAATTGCATCACCTAGCTGCTTATTTTCAATTTATTTGTCTGCATACACATAAGTTCTTGGAGGGCAGGGATTGTTTTATTTTTGACATACATCAATTTCCAATGTCTACATATTATAAATAAGGAAACTAGGTAAAGAGACTTGCTACAAGTGAAACAGGTAATAAATAGACTTACATGAATAGTGAGAAGCACCAGAATGGGTATTATAAGTCCTCTGTTATTACATAAGACTCTCTCATTATGTCCATTGTGGTCTGGATCCCTTAAAGCTCTACCTAAAATAATGCACCCCCCTTTTAAAATTTGCTAAGACAATTTTCCCAGGGTCACACAGCTAGGAAGTGTTAAGTGTCTAAGGTCACATTTGAACTCAGGTCTTCCTGACTTCAGGGTTGATGCTCTATCTGCTGTACCACCTAACTGTCCCGCTCAAACTCTATTCTTGACTTCATAAGACACTATGAGAACTTGAAAATGAAAGTTGTTCTGATAGATAAAATCATCTTTTTATAGAAAAGATTCCCAAAAGCAAGATGTTAGACTCAACACTGGCTTCCTGATGTATTTGAAAGGAGAAAAAAAAATGAATAAAATAAATGCTCATTCAGTAGCAAAAATAGCTGTCACAAATTGAACAAGATGTTAAGAAGAAAATGGGTCTGATGCAGAAAGAAATACAGAAAAAGTGATTTCATAAACTTTTCACTAGAATATTGTCTTCAAACAACAACAAAAAGACCATTTTCCCCTCCCCTCAATCATGCAAATGAAAATGCTTTAATACTCTCAGTGAAAGTGACTAGAGAGCACTGTGATTGATTGATTCAAAATCTGAATTTTTATGTAGAAAAAATTTTATGCAAGTCAGGTTATATACTAAGTCCTATTATGCTCAACAACATATGGTATCCCAAAAATGTTCAATCCTTCCTGAATGCTAAATCTAGCTACAGCTTCCAAAATCTCTAATCATATTTACTTTGATAGTGAGCAGGTTTAAAGTATTTGGAACCCTACTATATTTGTCAACCATCATTAAGTAAACGGTCCTATACAGCTAGTATATAGCCGCACATAGTGATTCTTCCAGAAACTGACAATGTCAAAATATAATATAATGGAGGATAAGTTGTTAGTTGCTATAGCAAGAGGAAACTGAAGTAGGAAAGACTCACATAATTGCGTTCATTTCAATTCACCTCAAATTTACTAATGAATGCTATGTGCCAGCTACTGCATTAGAGGTATAAAGACAAAAGAAAACTTCCCTGCCCTCAAGGAACTTACCTTCTCTTGGGAGTAGGGAAACAATATGTATACATATGAAGAAACATAAATACATAGAAGTTTCCCAAGTGGGAGTGAGGGGAGGACAGGAATCTAAAATGAAATCATTTGTTAACAATAGAACATGAGTTCCAGAGGACAAAATGAAAATGTAGGAAAGCATAGGACGGGATCATTTAAGGGATAAGATTAGTATACTTAGGTGGGGGATAAAATGAAGTGTTGCCAGGAGAAGGGAAGGGAAAAGCTCAGAAATTCTTTGTTCCTGGATTGGTGGCCCATGTAACATCCTGCCTGATGATCAAGCTATAGGTTAATAAAAGCAAAAAAAATTATGTTGCCTAGATTGAGCCTAATTTGGGGAGGAGTAGTTTTCATCTTATAAAGCCTTACTTATGTGTCAGGGCATATGGTAATCTTTTAATATTCCTCAATGAAAAGATGTTAAAACTTGAATGAATTAAAAGTATCATTATTTCAGACACAGCTTGTGTCTTTGGATCCTTCTGATATCAAAGTAATATGGGAAGCTCAAGCCCTCAGCACATATTACAGTAGCAAATTTAATTAATTAATTAATTAATTTTAGAACATGCACCTGTATCTAATGAATGCCCAAGGTCAAATAGAAACACATGAATACTAAACAGTGGAACCAGGATGATAACCCAGGCATATATGTTGGCAGACTGAGACAACTCTGACTTTATCATTTTGTGTCATTTTAAAGTTATTGCAGCAATTAACATTACAAAACCTCCCCAAAACTCCTGTTTTCCTTTCTGTTGCACCATCTGAATGCACTGGAAATAACTTACTATCATTCCTGGAAAAAGAACATTTGGTATTTTCTCATTATTCACTATTTGGTCAACAAAGATAAATGCTATTTTAAAATACTGTGTCACATTACCTGATACTGTTCTCATTTTTTAAAAAAAATCTGTTTAATGAATGAAGATAACCGAAGGCTGTAGAACTTGATGCATCTTGTTGCTTTTGTGATACTGTCTAATTTATACGATTCTGTCATTTACAATGTACAAATGAAATGGAAAAATGTGGGCACAAATATAAACTGTGAATCTCTTGGGCTGTTCTCTGTGTGGAGAATTTGAGGGTGATTAAAGTAAAGTTCCAAGGTTGCAGAGCATGGAGGGTGGTGGGAAGGGTGGGATGGAGGAGCATCATTGTTCCTGATTCATTGGAATCATATTTCTTGAATAAATCTAGCCTCTAGGAGATGTGATGGGCCAGATAAAGTCTGCCTTTGGTTGTTTTTACTCTGCTTTGAGTGCCTGTCTCTCTAGCCTTCCTCCTGACCTCTATATCTTCCTTACCCAATCTGGTTCCTAATCATGTTTTCTCCTGGATTTCAAATAATCGCCTACTAAACTATTAATGAATTAAGCTTTTAATGCAATTCAGAATTGTTAGTGGCAAAGTGGATAGAGTGCTGGACCCAGAGACAGGAAGACTTCTCTTCCTTAGTTCAAATTTGGCAGCAGACACTTACTAGCTATGTATCTCTGGACAAGTCACTTAACCCTGTGTGCCTCAGTTTCCTCATCTGTAAAATGAACTAGAGAAGAAAATGGTAAATCACTCCAGTGTCATTGCTAAGAAAACCCCAAATGGGTTCATGAAGAGCCAAACACAATTGAAAATATCTGAATTCATCTATGTATCTGTATATTTATTTGATCATTGGTTTGTTCATTCCTTTGCTTATTCATTCATCTTTCTCTTTCTCCATAGCTATCAAATATCTATCTGTCTGCTTTATGTCTTTCTTGCTGGACCTGGAGGAGTTACTCAGACACTCACAGGTATCTGAGTCTGGTCATTGTTGTGCTCCGTTAATAAAATGATTAAATTACCTAGAAATTATGTCTCTTGAACCTTTTAAAATGTGACAATAGAAAAAATGTTTCATATTTTTCTTTTGATGTGATACTTGGCTAACAAAAATGAAGGCAATTCAGTTCAATGACATTAGAATATGTGAAGTGGCTTCTACATGCAAAGCACTAGGTTAGTCATTGGAGATAGGAAGACAGGAAATATTCCCTGTTTTCAAAGAATTTACATTCTATTGGCTGTCAGATCCCAAAGAGGGATTTTGAAAAGTACTAAAGAAAGAGTAACTGAAATGAAAGGAAACTGAAAAATAACGTGGAGGCTGTTGAAGATAATTGAAGGGTATAGAATGTGCAGAGGCGTCAGACATACTGCCCCAACATGCCTGAGTATAGCTCAAACAAAATTTAAATGTATTTGGGAAATATTTAACAAAGTAAATAAAATTACAATGGGATATAGTTAATGTTCATATATGGTTTTCTAAGTCAGTATGCAAGCTGTGGAGATAGAAATATGCCAATTCACTGACCCTGTTTCTATGTGACTTGCT
The DNA here is from genome assembly GCA_023553655.1 of Myrmecobius fasciatus. Taxonomy (NCBI): domain Eukaryota; kingdom Metazoa; phylum Chordata; class Mammalia; order Dasyuromorphia; family Myrmecobiidae; genus Myrmecobius; species Myrmecobius fasciatus. Next base: position 119,950 of record JAJPUD010000473.1, on the reverse strand, counting down.
TACCATTCATTGGTGTAGAAAATGTGCATTGGTCCCAGTCCTTAACTTTGTGATTCTGGACAAATCATTTTTATTTCTCTGGGCTTCAATTTTCTCATTTGTAAAATGGATATAGTAACATCAGTACCAATTACCCTGCAGGATGAATTTGAATAAATAAATATGAAGATTTGTAAATAATATATATATATATATATGTTTCAGCTATTATGTTCAAAATGCCTTTTCTTTTTCCTTTATTTAAATCTCTTCTCAACATAACTGTCCCTAGAATCAATCTGGGGAGTTGCCAGGACCCTATGATATCCATCCCCACCAATTATTTTTGATTTTGTGTCTTATTTTAAAGTTTATATTTATAATGTAAAGTTTAACTAATTTTTTAAGTTTAGTAAAATTTTAGGTTCCTTAGTTTACTTGATGAAAACATATAATGCCCTTTATAATTGTTTTCAATAGATGTTCATCTTAAATAAATAAAATTTTCAAAATGTATTCCTAAATGTGCTATAGAAGACTCTGACTTTCAGCTGATTGCCAGGAAGAAAATTTTCTTACAAACTAATTAATTCTTCCAATTCTGACATTTTCAGAATCTATGAAATTTCTCCAACTTCTGAATTCTTCATAAAGGCAGTTTTGCCACAAAGGGACCAAAACTCTTGACACATATACCCCTCCTCCACCTCTACTCCCATTTGTTGATGTAGATAAGTTGTCTATCTTGGGGCTTGTTGGGATTTGGAACCTTCCACTTCCCAATGAGATGATGGGTATGCCCCAACCATCCTTGTGCTTCTTGGGAATTCTGAATTTTGTCGAGGAAGGAAAGGGCCTGAAGACAGACAGCACTAGTTGATGTTCATAGTGAACAAAAGGAGAAACACTAGAATTATATTTGTAGGGGCACAGCAAATATTGAAGCCCATCATGGTCAAATGTTTGAGTAACTCTCCATTCTTTCTTCACCATACTACTCTATCTCCCAGCTGCCATCTTGAAGGTCTTTTCTAGCCTGAAAGTTTTTTGATTAAAAAATTCTGTGGTTCAACACAAACCTGATCATGTGAAGCATACTGAAACATTTACTGTGATAGTCTACCTCTCTCAGGATCCTCCCCTACTTGCATTGTTGGTAGAAGTCCCTCTACTGGGTAGCCTTATTCCTTATTCCCAGGTAGACTGTGTAATAATGACAGCTCACATTTGCATAACACTTTATGATTCACAAGGTTCTTTACATAAATTATTTGATTGCCTCTAGACCCCAGATAGGTAGCTACATCCAAAGAAAGTGAGATTCAGAAAAATTAAGCATCTAATTCACAATTGGTTGGCTCATAAGCTACTGATACAAGATTTGAATCAAGAACTCTGCTGATGCCAACTAAAATTTCTTATACTAGTCACAGAGGCAGCTATTGGCACAGTGGATAGAGTGTTGAGCCTGGAGTCAGGAATTTGGCCTCAGATACTTATTAGCTGGTAACCCCAGATAAGTCATTTTACTTCTGTCTCAGTTTTCTTAATTGGAAAATGAAGGTAATAATAGCACCCATCCTACAGGATTTTTGAGGATCAAATCAAATAATATTTGTAAAAAAAGAGCAGGTAGCATAATGCCTGGCACATAGTAGGTACTATATAAATGCTTATTCCCCTTATTCTCCTGGATACAGTTTTAGATCCTATTTTTGTAGAGAAAGGGGGGGAGGGAGGCAGAAATGAGGCTTGTTAATAGGACTCCTGACCCACCTTGGACTACCCACTTAATCTCAGTTTCTTTTACTGCAAAATAGGGATACTAATATTTGCCGGAAGAGAATTGATCATGCCTTATAGTTCTCTGTACTCTTTTCACTATCTAGTACATTACCTTACATAACTATTGTAAATATTTGTTCAATGAATAAATATTTCGCAGAGTATTTGTTGGGACCAAGTGAGATAACATATGTGAAAATACTTCAAAAACTATATAACATGGTACAAGTATCTGGTATTATTATTTAAGGATCATCAGGAACCCTCCCCCTCTTCTTCCTCCACATACCCACAGGTCAGCTTCTATAACTCAAAATCACACTAATAGAGCATAATTCTTTTGTAGTAAGTATTATCTCCTGCTTAAAAAGAAAATACCTCATGGCCTGGAAATATTGAGCTGTTCTCCACCTTATATGACTTAAAACTCATATATGACTTAGCTTACCAGGTAGTTTCCATCTTGCTGAGGTCAGATTTTAACAGAAGCAGAGTACAATCAAAATTCCAGAGCACAAGGCCATATTAAGGCAAGCTGGCTGAAACAAAGTCATGCTCAGCACTAAGCCCCTAGGGGCCTCTTGGTGGGTTGAACAAATCTACCACTTAGATGCAGCACCCCTATTTTCTTATGGCAAGTGGAAGAAAGAGAATGGAAATGCTGCATCTATGTGGTAGATTTGCCTAAGACTAGACCTGTACATTACTGCATTGATAATATGATACTTTTTCCTTTCAAGAGTTTGGAAAGGGAATGGCTTAAAAGAATGGCTATGCAGCTAGATAGTGGAGGGAGTCCATCATGGCATGTGCTTTGTGCCAACTTCTGCACTCACAACTCACAAGAGATTAGATTGTGTCCTTAAAAAATTATCTGGCATTCAGGCTCTTTTGTTTGTTTTTGTTACAGTATCCTTTCTCCATAATTCAGATTTGCAAATCCTTTTCTGCATCAGAGTGGATTAAATGAGTTGGGGGATGGGTTCTTTGGCCAGTCGCTACCTAGCCATAATCACTGAATGGGTGTGGTCTTAGTCAAACTGAGTCAAGTTGAAGATCTCAGTTTTAAAAGGCCTAGATCTCCCAGTTAGTTCATCCCAGGCCATTTCCAGTCATCTTGATCTATTGCTGCCACTGGACCCAGATGGCTCTGGAGGGGAAAGGGAGGCAGGTAACCTTGCACAGCCCTCCCTTATTTAAATCCGACTCATTTGCATGTCATGGTCCTCAATGAAGAACAAACAACAGCCCTGAACCTGATATCACTTGATATTTCTAAACCAGTCTAGTTCAGAACTCTGCCTGAATCAGGGCCAGAAAATAATGACTGTTCTATTAATATTCACAAACATAAACATATACATATAAGGATATTTGCTACACACTATAAACTGAGGCCTGGAGATCTGAGAAGAATTTCTTTGGGTAAGGGGCAGAGATGTAAAACTCCTTTATTTAGACAGAGAGAATTGATGGTGAATTTCTCACTTCTTTTATTCAATGTACGATTTAATTTTCCACAGCAATCATTTTATCTCTCTCTCTCACAACAAACACATTGTTTCCTTTTGAAAAATTCGATATACCAGAGACCTTCAGGGTCTTTTCTTTTCAACTGAATGATTTGTATAATTCCACACTGCGGCAGCAGCAGAAGAAGACGTGTTTTCAGAATGCGTATTGATAATTGTTCATGATTAGTTATGGACCCAAAAACACATCAATAGAAACACTGAATGCTGGAAGTTACCAACATAAATAAAGTGGAGCCATTGTCTTTTTCTAGTGCACCTGAACACACTCAGACATTTTATGCATTTCTTTCTCTTTTTTTGACCTTGAGAAGGAAGCTAGATTTCCCCAACCAGCAGTCACACAATAAGTCATTCATTTTGAGACAAGTCTGAATATTATGGGTTTCTCTGAATTAACTAATTTTGAAAGAGTAATTTTCCAATTAAATAAGAACATTAAAAGTCCACCCCCATCCAGCGTCTAATTTTCAAAGGACATTATTTCTTCAGGAGAAGGTTATTAATAATGCCTCTTTGTTAATTTACAAACTCACTCTTCCCCTTCCCCCTGGCTCCCAAACAGCTAATAACCAATCTCACCCTTGTTTCTCAGGAAAGGTTTAATGGACAAATCTTAAATGGTCATATTGTACTTAGGTTTACAAAGTATAAAACATTTGCTAGCAGGCAATACAGATCATTAGTAATTAAAACTACATTACCCTTGTCAAAATTCATGAAAAAGTACATGTTGTAGTATAGTTGTATTCTGGCATTTTATCATATTTGTTTGTTCATCTGTCTATTGGTGTTCCAATGGTGTCTCAAACCACAGCTCCTACAGTCTGATAGCAGCAACATTAAAGAGCAACATGAAGGAATGTGATAAATGCATCTCTTCCTTACACCAGGGGTCCACCGATGCAAAATTCAGTAATACGCCATGGATCACCCTCCTAGTCATTAATGAGTCTCTGAAGTGAAGACTCTGAAGAGTCTGTCTTTATCATTTTAGAAAACATCTCTATTCCTTGCTCTTTGCCTTTTTTTTTTTTCACCTGGCTTTGGAGATATTCAGAGACCTCTGTACAATTGTTGCCTCCCCCTGCTGCAGTCCCCAAATGGTAGTGAACTAGAAGAGGGGGAGGAGTTCTATATGTTAAGCAAGGCTCCCTTTCTGCAAACCTCAGGGCCTGTGTGGAACACTGCAGAAGCAGAAAAATAAGAAATATGCAGCCTGAGAAGCAAGCTTATGAAGACAGCAGAATCATGAAATGGAGAGCCATGCATGCATGAGGAATAAAACACAGCAGGGCAGGAGAACAGGGTGACTATGTAGATGATGTAATTGGAGGAGTATGGAAAGGCCCCAAATATGCTTTAATAGAATCCCCATCCCAGGGGTTTTCCAAAGTATCTGGCATTTTTACCAGAAGCGGCACATTCTTTTGGATTATTGCCAGATAGTATCTTTCTCCTTAAATCTGTTCCTCCTTCCAATTTCATTATTTCTGTAGTTGGAATCCCATTCAATTTATATTTAGTATTTATATTTACATATGTATATATTTATATACATACTAAATATAAATTTAGTAAATTTAGGTCCTAATAGTAGACTCAAGATAAATATAAATAGATGTGTAAATTCCAAAAGAATTTTTTTTTTAAAGTAAAGTTCCTACATTTATGCAGAGAGAACTGATAGTGATTTTCTCATTTGTAATTCTTTAAATTAAGGCAAGGGGTGTTTTGTGTATCATGGACCTCTTTGGCAGTCTGGTGAAGGTTAAGAATCCCTATTTTAGAATTATGTTTTTGTTTGTTTATTTGTTTAGAATAATGTATAGGATTCCAAAGAAAATTGGTGTTTTTTTTTAAATAAACTCATCAAAATATGTATATTCTTAAAAGCTCATAGACTAGATGAGTAGATCTTGATTTAAGGGAAATTTTAATTTTCCATGGCAATTACTTTATCAAACATACATATATACACACACATACAGCATTTTCATTTGAATAATTCTCTATACTGGGCACCTTTGGGACCTTTTTCTTTTTAACAGAATTATTTGTACATTTGAAATCATCTCTGAGTTTTCCCTCTTCAGCATCTCCCATATTAAGCCAGTGACCAGGTATTGTTGATTCCCTGTCCTCAATACTTCTTACATCCATCTCCTAATTTACTACCACTACCTAAAATACATCCACTTGAAATAAGGCAATAGGCCTTTCCTTTTCTGTCCAATACATACTTCATCATTATCATTAGAAAATCTTGCTTGGTCATAGGTCTCGTTTTGTTCCTCCTTTGCTCAAAAATCATCAGAGTTTTGTTATTGCTCACTGGGTGAAGTTCAGACTCTTATCAGGCATTGAATCATTCACATAATAGTGCCACTCTGCCTTTTCAGTCATCTGTTATTCCTTTCCATGTACCCTATGTTCCAGCCAAACTGTACTCTTTTCTTCCCTCCAAATTTACATTAAACTATCCTATTTCCAAACTTTTGTTGTGCTGTTCCCTATATTCATTCCAGTACTAAATACTATTCTTAGAATAGTCCATTGGAGAAGTGATGGAAATGGCAAACAACTCTAGTATCTTTGCCAAGAAAACCATGGACAATAAATGGTTTTGAAGAGTCAGACACAATTGACTAATAACGACATTCCTAGAGTGTCCTCCCTTCTCTTTACCTTTTGCATTCCTGCTTATCTTTTAAATCATTCAAACATCACCAGTCCCATGAAATTCTTCTCTGATTTCCTTGGTCAATAACAACCCCCTAGAACTTCACATGGCCCAGAGCTTTGTAACTCTCTAACACTTATGTAAGGTAATAGATTATGCTTTCTGTGTTTGTGTTTTATTTGCCACAAACCCATCTAGGTCATAAGTTTCATGAAGTTAGGAACCAAGTTTTATCTGAATTTTGTCGCTACCTTTACAGTATGATGTTTTAGTTCTTTCCATGCAAAGAATGATAAAAATTCTAGGGAGGGAGGGAGATAAGGAGGAAGTTCATCTTAAAGTCTTAAACAGTGAGCTCCTGCATCCAAAGTAAAAGATAGAACTGAGCACCTATGATTAAAAAATGCAATACATACTAAGGAAGTCCAAGATAATTTACAGGACACATTAAAGTGTTTTGCATGAGAATATAGTATGATGCAGACAGCATAAGAATTATGCCTTTCATTAAAAGGCTTGCAACTCAGTGTGCTATGATATAAGTATAGCTATTTTTCTGTCCTGGTAATGGTTTTTTATTTTAAACACTGCCTTGAAAATCAAGGCCCCCAAATGCTGTGAAGATGTTCTGACGATATATGTTTTAACTTATTGTCCCCTCTTACTAATTACACCCTGTTAATATTTTTACCTGCTTGTTCCAAGGTGAAAGGTAAACTATTATATTGGTGCTGGCCCTTTGGCCCTCTGAATCCTGGTGCATGCTATAAAGTAAACTGGGATTTTTTTTTTTCATTATTTAAAGTTGGAAATTACCTAGTTCAAAGCCCATTTTAGGCTGTGCTTCAAGAATGATATACATTAAGGTTGGGTTTAAAAGAAAAGCAATTACATGAAACAAACATGTTTTTGCCACAAATCTCTTATGTGCGAGTCAAGATATATAACCAGTGCCTAATTTAAAAAGAAACCAGGACAACTCCCAGAGATATATACCTGCATCTGGTCAGTCTTTTAATAAGGCCACTTTCTGTTTGAAGTTTGGATGTGAAGATGGAGAAAAAACATTTCTCTCTCTCTCTCTCTCTCTTTCTCTCTCTCCCCTTTCTCTCTCATTGCACAATGCTATGTGGTCCAAGGAGAAAAAAAAATTCATAGGATTCTAATTTTGAGATCTCATAAAAAGTAAATCCAAAAGTCTCTTTTGTGCTAAACACATTCAGTAGGGCAAGAAGAAATGGCCTGAGATTGAAGATTTGAAAGATACAAATTAGATGTAAGAAAAAATGTTGAAAGGCAAAGCCCTTTCTAGTTATATGACTATAATTGCCTATAATTTAGTCATCTAGTGACTGGGATACAACTCTTAGCTTCATTTAGCTGATACAAAGCTTGGTATCAGCTGAGAATAGTCCACCTGGATCCACTTGGTTTAAATATCTGTGAGTTGGATTTGACTGAAAATGAGTGACTAACAACATATATGGGAAAAGTATAAAACAATTAACAGAAGGAAGGCACTACACTTAAACGGGTTGAGGAAGGCTTCCCATGTCCCCAAGATAATTAGAGCATTACCTCTAGAAAGATGACCTGCATTCTATAAATGCTAGTAAAGATAGATTTAAAGATGCATTAATATAAATTGTATTATCTTTTCCAGTTCCCCAGAAGACTAATGTGTGCATGCACACAGACACACACACACACAATTTTAGAGTTGGAAGGGACTTCAAAGATCATCTAATCTTATTTGTTTATAACATAAATCCTCTCTACAACATTCCTGACAAGTGGCTCCTGGGATCAACTTCTCTGCTTGAGTTATTTATTAGCTCTGTCTTTCTGGGCAAGTCACTTAAACTCTCAATGCCTCAGTTCATTTATTTGTAAAATGAGGCAATTGGGCTAAACTACCTTTATGCATCTGTCAATTTTCAATCTCTGATTCTATGATCCTCTAGCCATAGAGGTACCCAAATTTGTGCTTGGATACCTCTAGGGATCAGGATAGCTAGGTGACACCATGGATAAAGTGCTAGGCTTAAAGTCATGAAGACCTGAGTTCAAATCTGGCTTCAGACACTTACTCCAAGTGTGATGCTGGATAATTCACTTAATCCTATTTGCCTCAGTTTCCTCATCTGTAAAATAAGCTGGAAAGGCAAATGGCAAATCATTATAGGATCTTTGTCAAGAAAACTCCAAAAGGGGTCACAAAGAGTCAGACTAAAAATATTTGAATAATACCTCTAGGGTTGAAGAACCCATTTCCTTATGAGGTAGCACATCTATTCCTGGATAATTTCATTTTATAGGAGTTTTTGCTTTCATCAACCAAAATCTGCCTCTTTGTTACTTCCACTGATTTTTCCTTGTTTAGTTCTCTTTGATCAAGATGAACAAATCTATCTTTCTTACATGTAAAAGCCCTTTCAAATACTTGACTATTTTCCTTTCCCCCATTCCCACCCCCACCTCCTATTGCCCCAAAGGAGTGTGGTGAGGTTTAAATGACTTAGTAGATGTGAGGCATTTTGCAAACCTTGAAGTACTACATAAATGCCTCTTCTTAGTAGTAGTCATCAGGGTTCACTCTAGTGAGGATTTTCTTCCCTGGGGACTTTTTCTGAACTCCTGCAATGTTTATAGAGCAATACAGTAAATGTTTAACTAGGGGCAAGTAGAAGAAACTTAATTTTAATCTATAACACTTAAGTTTAATCTGCATTATTAACACTTTCTTACATTTAGATAACCAACACAACAATAAATCTGGCTCTGATTTGTAGTGAATTAGTGAAGTGTGAATGCTCAGCTGAAAATTTAACAATCAACAACCAAGTTAGAGTTGGCTCCAGCATACCCTGGCTTCCCTCCCCTTCTCCTCTAATCTTTCTTTCACTAGATTGTTGTTGTTGTTCATTCAGTCATGTCTGACTCTACATGACTCCAGTTGTTTTTTCTTGGAAAAAGTACAGGAGAGGTTTACCATTTCCTTCTCTAGGTGTGGAAAATGAGGCAAATAGGATAGCAGAAATCTGATGGCAAATCTGAATTCAAGTCTTCCTGATTCCAGGCAGGGCAATCTATGCACTATAGTGCCACCTAGCTGCTCCTTTTGTGATCTAAACAATCTCATTTTTGTCTACTGATTAGATGAATAATCTTTCATGTTCATGATAATTAAGGTATTGACTTATGTTTGTTTTAAGAAAGACTAAGAAAACTTACTTCAGTCACTATCTCTAAAGTAAATTAATTTAAAAGTATTTATTCTGGAGAGAAAGCTATCTTTACTAAAGCAAAAGCAACCAGAGAAATATTCTCTTTTTTGTTTTTAAATGGAGAAATGCTACTTTGATAGAATCTAATTGATCACAATAGAAGGAAATAGTCTCCGCGATGGATAGAATAGATGGTAGAATTTGGAATCTGTTTTGGGTTCAAGTCCTTCCTCTGACACACTAATCCCAGGAATCTCCTTGTTTATTGTTGTAGTTACTAGGCAATTTGGGTTAAGTGACTAGCCTAAGGTCATACAGCTAGCAAGTATCAAGTATCTGAATCTGGATTTGAACTTCTTCATATCTGGCTTCAGATTCTTTCTAGCTGTGTGACCTTGGGCATGTCACTTAATCCTATTTGCCTCAGTTTCCTCATCTACAAAATAAGCTGGAAAAGAAAATGGCAAACTACTCTAGTATCTGCCATCACAACCCCAAATGGAATCATGAAGAGTTAGACACAATTGAGTATATTGGGTTGGTTTTTTTTTTTTTGGATTCACTTTGAATCAGTCCCTATTAGTTTTCCCATGCTTCTCTGTATTCATCATATTTATCATTTGTCAAAACATAGCATATTTCATTATATCTACATACCACTGTTTGGTTTGTTATACTCTGGTAGTACTATTCTATTGCCACAAAAAAATGCTACTATAAATATTTTGGTATCTATGAAGACTACATTTTTATCAATGATTTCCTAGGGTTAAATGCTAGGCAACTTTTTTAGACTATAGTCTTTGAGACTAAGGAAATCACAAGTGCAAAGCTGTGCAACAATAACAACAACAAAAGCCTTCTAAGAATTTTATTGTTGAGGCTTTGTCTATAAAATATGTTGATCCGCCTTATATGTCTTATATAGGAATAGGGATTGGACTTTATGATTTCACTGGTAGAAGAAATTCTTACCAATACATATTTGCTCCATCTCTGCAATTTTAGTAGGAGAGTTGTCTCAAATACTGAGAGGTTTGGTTTGTCCAGGGTAACACAGCTAGAATGTGTCAAGTGTCAAGACTTGAATTTAGGCCTTCTTGGTTCTGTGGTTAGCCCTCTTATCCACGTACCTTTTTGTCTTGAGGCATCCCTATGCCTCTTCTGTTTATTAGCTTTCCGCTCTTAGTCCTGCAATTCCTATGATATTTCCACACTATTGTACTTCTCATAGAACTCAAATTGGCTAAGAACATGTTGTCCCTAGACCAGCAACATGTTTTTATCAGATATTCAGCACCCTATTCTTAATTGTAACAATTACCCAGAAGTTCCTTCTTTTTGTGGCTCTCTTCCTCAGAAGTTCCTATCCCAGATATTTTATGAGAATGGACCCTAGGACCACAGCATTATGAACAAGGATGACTCAGATCCTTTTCTAAATTATTTCGTGGTTTCTCTTTTTCTTTTTTTTCCCATTTTGGTAGAGAGATTCTTCTAGACAATAAGGAAGGCAAGGGTTTACTCATCTCCCAGTGTGACAAAAGTTCACCTCTTCATCTATACAAAATATTAATTTTCTTTTTATAATTTGATTTCACTATCAGAAATAAATAAAGGTACTATGATGAGGTGTAAGAAAAAGTAAGTTGGTAGTAGAGGGAAAGAATAAATTAGAATGGAGACTCATTGGTTATAGGTATCAAAAGTTTAAGCAAAAGATTTCTTTGTCTCTACCCCAACCTTCCTAACCCTCCCCCCATCTTTCCCCTACTCAAAAAAATTACAGAAACCCAGAAGCATCAGTCTCTTTCAGAAGGCAAATCTTAATATGCTGTAATTGGATTTGGAAATTTTTTAGTAAATCTATTCTACTGCAACATATATAGAATTCTATCTTCTGGGGTAGCTAGGTGGCGCAGTGGATAGAGCACCAGCCCTGAAGTCAGGAGGACCTGAGTTCAAATTTGTCCTTAGACATTTAACATTCCCTAGCTGTGTGACCCTGGGCAAGTCACTTAACCCCAATTGCTTCAGCAAAAAGCAAAAAAAAAAAATTCTATTTTCTATGAGTTAAAATTCATATTGGTACTTAAAATCATTTAGTTTGTGATATCTGAGCGGATTAGAAAGTTTCATGAAAATAATTGTTCTAAATTGTTTAATCTATGAAGCAACAAATATTATTAAGTATCTCTTCCTGTATAAAGAACTATACTAGTCACTGTGGAGGATACAATGAAACATTTTTAAAAAATGATTCCTTCATTTGAGCAGTATAGAGTATTAGAATTGTGTTGTACACATACAAAATTATAAATACAAGACAGGTTATAAGTGACAGATATTCCTATGTTCTTCTATAATTGGACCCGAAAATTAGTGCTCTATGATTTCAAAGAGACAGAAAGAAACTGCAGTGAATTGGTCAGGGAAAACATCCTGAAGGAGGCAAGATTTGAACTGAGCCTCTAAGGAGGATTCAGATACATGTAGAAAGTTAAGAAAGGATTTTTTTTTCTTTTTACATTAAACTTATTCTACTTCCCCCTCATTGAGAAATAAATAAAACAAAATTCATGCTATAAACATGTACAATCAAACAAAACAAATTCTTATATTGATGCCATACTTATATTATTTTATATCATGTTTGTATATATCTCAATCTGCATTCTGAGTCAGTCACCTCTTTACCAGAAAGTGAGTAACAATGTTTCATCTTGAGTCCTCTAGAATTACAGCTGATCATTCTGTAGATCAGTTTACTAATACTTCCAAAGTTGTTTGTATTTACAATATTGTTGTTTTTGTATAGATTGTTCTCCTGAGATAATACCTATAAAAATACTTAGCACAATATCTGGTATATATAAAATATTTAATAAATGCTTATTCCCTTCCTTTCTCTCATGGACCTGTTCACTTCATTCTGCATCAGTTTATACAAGTCTTCCCATATTTTTCTAAAACTGTCTCCATTCTTTCTTTTTTTTAAATTAAAGCTTTTTATTTGTATAACATATATATGGGTAGTTCCCCAGCATTGATCTTTACAAAGCTTTCCATTACAAATTTTACCCCCAGTCCGCTCCCCTCCCCTAGATGGCAGGAAGTCCACTACATGTTAATAATGTTGAAATACTTGACAAGTTATGCAAGAAAAATCCTATCTACAAGAAAAAAAAAAGAAAATCAGAGAAAGGCAACACAATGCAAGCAAATATCAATAGAGATCATGAAAATGTTATGTTGTGGTCCATATTTCATATCCCACTCTCTGGGTGTATATGGTTTTCTTCAGTTAACAATTGGAACTGGTTTGAGACAATTCTTTGTTGCAGAGAGCCATGTCCATCAGAACTGATCATCATGTAATACTGTTGTTGCTGTGTATGATGATCTCCTGGTTCTGCTCGTTTCACTCAGCATCAGTTCATGCAAGTCTCTCCAGGCCTCTCTGAAATCGTCCTGCTGGTCGTTTCTTACAGAACAATAATATTCCATAACATTCATATACCATAATTTATTCAGCCACTCTCCGATTGATGGGCATCCATTCAGTTTCCAGTTTCTAGTCACTACAAAAAGGGCTGCCACAAACATTCTTGCACATGTGGGTCCCTTTCCCTCCTCTAAGATCTCTTTGGGATATAGGCCCAGTAGAAACACTGCTGGGTCAAAGGGTATGCACAGTTTGACAACTTTTTGAGCATAGCTCCAAATTGCTCTCCAGAATGGTTGGATCTGTTCACAGTTCCACCAACAATGCATTAGTGTCCCAGTTTTCCCACATCCCCTCCAACATTCATCGTTATCTTTTCCTGTCATTTTAGCCAATCTGACAGGTGTGTAGTGGTACCTCAGAGTTGTCTTAATTTGCATTTCTTTGATCAATAGTGATTTGGAGCAACTTTTCATATGATTAGAGATGGTTTTAATTTCATCATCTGAAAATTGTCTGTTCATATCCCTTGACCACTTATCTATTGAAGAGTGGCTTGAATTCTTATATATATGAGACAATTCTCTATATATTTTAGAAATGAGGCCTTTATCAGAACCATTAAATGTAAAGATGATTTCCCAATTTGATGCTTCCCTCCTAATCTTGTCTGCATTTGTTTTATTTGTACAGAAACTTTTTAACTTAATATAATCAAAATTATCCAACTGGTGTTCAATTAGGAGTTCCAGGTCTTCTTTGGACATAAATTTATTCCATCTCCACAGGTCTGAGAGATAAACTATATTACATTCCTCTAACTTGCTTACAAAGTCCCTCTTTATATCTAAATCATGAACCCATTTAGATCTTATCTTGGTATGTGGTGTTAGGTATGGGTCAAGCCCTAATTTCTTCCACACTAGTTTCCAATTTTCCCAGCAGTTTTTGCCGAATAGTGAGTATTTATCCCAAAAGCTGGGGTCTTTGGGTTTATTGAACACTGGATTGTTAAGGTTGTTGCCTAGGTTGTCCTGATAACCTATCCTGTGCCACTGATTGACTGCTCTATTTCTTAGCCAGTACCAAACGGTTTTGATGACCGCTGCTTTATAATATAGTTTTAGATCTGGTACAGCAAGGCCACCTTCATCTGCCTTTTTTTTCATTAATCCCCTTGAAATCCTTGACCTTTTGTTCTTCCAAATGAACTTTGCTACTATTTTTTCTAGATCTGTAAAATAATTTCTTGGGAGTTTGCTTGGTATGGCACTAAATAAGTAGATTAGTTTGGGTAGTATTGTCATTTTTATTATGTTCACTCTGCCTACCCATGAGCACTTAATATTTTTTCCAATTGATTAGGTCTAATTTTATTTGTGTGGAAAGTGTTTTGTAGTTTAGTTCATATAGTTTCTGACTTTTAATTGGCAGATAGATTCCCAAATATTTTATCCTATCATCTGCTATTTGGAATGGAATTTCTTTTTGTATCTCTTGCTACTGAACTTTGTTGGTAATATATAAAAATGCTGATGATTTATGTGGATTAATTTTGAATCCTGCCACTTTGCTAAAGTTGTGAATTGTTTCTAGTAGTTTTTTAGTTGAGTCTCTAGGGTTCTCTAAGTATACCATCATGTCATCTGCAAAGAGTGATAATTTGGTTTCTTCATTACCTACTCTGATTCCTTTTATCTCTTTTTCTTTTCTTATTGCTAAAGCTAACATTTCTAATACAATATTAAATAGTAATGGTGACAGTGGGCAGCCTTGTTTCACTCCTGATCTTATTGGGAATGGTTTTAGTTTGTTTCCATTACATATGATGCTTGCTTATGGTTTTAAATAGATGCTATTGATCATTTTAAGGAAAAGCCCATTTATTCCTATACTCTCTAATGTTTTTAATAGGAAAGGGTGTTGGATTTTATTAAATGCTTTTTCTGCATCTATTGAGATAATCATATGGTTTTTGTTAGTTTGGTTATTAATATAATTAATTATGCTGATAGTTTTCCTAATATTGAACCAGCCCTGCATCCCTGGTGTAAATCCTACTTGGTCATAGTGTACTATCCTGGGGGGATGACTTTCTCTAATCTCATTGCTAATATCTTATTTAAAATTTTTGCATCAATATTCATTAGGTAAATTGGTCTATAGTTTTCTTTCTCTGTTTTCACTCTACCTGGTTTAGCTATCAGCACCATATCGGTCTCATAGAAGGATTTTGGCAGCATACCTTCTGTCCCTATTTTCTCAAATAGTTTGTGTAGTATTGGAATTAATTGTTCTTTGAATGTTTGGTAGAATTCACATGTAAATCCATCTGGCCCTGGAGATTTTTTCTTAGGGAGTTGGTTAATAGCTTGTTCTATTTCTTTTTCTAATATGGGGCTGTTTAAATAATTTATATCCTCTTCTGTTAACCTGGGCAATCTATATTTTTGCAGATATTCCTCCATTTCATTTAGATTATCAAACTTACTGGCATAAAGTTGGGCAAAGTAACTCCTAATTATTGTTCTAATTTCCTCTTCATTGGAGGAAAGTTCTCCCTTATTCTAGAAACTAACAATTTGATTTTCCTCTTTCCTTTTTCTTATCAAATTAACTAAAGGCTTATCTATTTTGTTGGGTTTTTTGTAGAACCAATTCTTAGTTTTATTTATTAATTCTATAGTTTTCTTATTTTCAATTTTATTAATTTCTCCTTTTATTTTTAGAATTTCCAATTTGGTATTTAATTGAGGGTTTTTAATTTGTTCTTTTTCTAGTTTTTTTAATAATAAGCCCAATTTGTTGATCTTTTCTTTCTCTATTTTATGAAAGTAAGCATATAAATATATAAAATTGCCCTTTATAACCGCTTTGGCCTTATCCCACAAATTTTGGTATGTTGTCTCCTTATTGTCATTCTCCTGGATGAAATTATTGATTGTGTCTATGATTTGCTCTTTCACCCATTCATTTTTCAGGATTAGATTATTTAATTTCCAATTAACTTTTGGTTTATGTTCTCCTGGTCTTATATTGCATGTGATTTTTATTGCATCATGATCTGAAAAGGATGCATTTACTATTTGTGCCTTTCTGCATTTGATTTTGAGGTTTTTATGCCCTAACACATGGTCAATTTTTGTATAGGTTCCATGGACTGCTGAGAAAAAAGTAAACTCCCTACTGTCTCCATTCAACTTTCTCCATAGATCTGTCATACCTAACTTTTCTAACAATTGGTTTATCTCCCTAGTTTCTTTCTTGTTTATTTTGTGGTTTGATTTATCTAATTCTGAGAGAGCAAGGTTGAGATCCCCCACTAGTATAGTTTGCCTGTCTATTTCTTCTTGCATCTCTCTTAATTTCTCCCCTAGGAATTTGGATGCTATTGTACTTGGTGTGTATATATTTAGTATAGATATTGCTACATTATCTATGGTACCCTTTAATAAAATATAGTTTCCTTCCTTATCTCTTTTGATTAGATCTATCTTGGCTTTTACTTGATCTGAGATAAGGATTTCTACCCCTGCTTTTTTGTGTTCACCTGAAGCATAATATTTTCTGCTCCAGCCGTTTACCTTCATCCTATATGTGTCACTATGTTTTAGATGTGTTTCTGTAGACAACATATTGTGGGATTCCGGTTTTTAATCCAGTCGCTATCTGCTTCCGCTTTATGGGAGAGTTCATCCCATTCACACTCACAGTTAGAATAACTAATTCTTTATTTCCTGCCATCTTATTACCCAAGTTATGTTTTTCCCTTTCCTTTCCCCTTTCTCCCTTCCCCCCTCCTCAGTACTTTGCTTTTGATGACCCCCTCCCGCAAACAATACTCCACTCTTTAGATCCCCTCCCCCTGTTTTTACTCCTTTCCCCTGATTCTTCTATTTTCCCTTCTATTAGTTTGTCCCTTACTTTTCCTCCTTTCCCTCCCACTTCCCTCTAGCAACAGACAAGTTTCTATGTGAAATCAAGTGTCTGATACACATTTTTAGAGCCCAACCTGATGAGAGTAAAATTTACACAATGTTCATCTCCCTCCCCTCTTTCTCTCAATTATATTAGGTTTTCTTTGCCTCTTCAAGAGATTTTACCTTGTTTTTACCTCTTTTTTTAGATCTTATTTTACCACTTTTTCCCTCTTTTCCCCAGTATGACAACCTTTCCCCCTCTAGTTCTCTTTTTCATATTATCAAAGTAATATCTATTTAATTTTACCCCCAAATTTTAAGTATCCCCCTAGTAAAAATACTTTCCTTTTTACCTTTTTATGCATCTCTTGAGTTCTGTGTTTGGATGTTGAATTTTTTGTTCAGATCCGGTCTTTTCATTAGAAATAGGTGAAATTCACCTATATCATTGAGTGACCATCTTCTTCCCTGGAGGATAATGCTCATTCTAGCTGGATAGGTTATTCTTGGCTGTAATCCAAGTTCCTTTGCCCTTTGGAATATCTGGTTCCAGGCCCTTCGATCCTTCAATGTGGGGGCTGACACATCATGTGTGATTCTAATTATTGATCCTCGGTATTTGAATTGTTTCTTTCTAGCTGCTAGCAGAATCTGTTCCTTGGTGCTATAGTCCTGAAATTTAGCCACAATATTCCTTGGGGTTTTAATTTTGGGGTCTCTTTCAGGAGGTGATCGGTGAATTCTTTCAAGGTGATTTTGCCTTCTGATTCTACAATCTCAGGGCAGTTTTCTTTCAGGATTTCCTGGAAGATAGTGTTTAGATTCTTTTTTTCATCATGGCTTTCAGGAAGTCCAATAATCCTTAGATTGTCTCTTCTAGATCTATTTTCCAAGTCAGTTGTTTTTCCTAGGAGATATTTCATATTTTCTTCTAATTTTTCATTTTTTTGTTTTTGTTTAACTGATT
>JAJPUD010000473.1:61927-90487 GCA_023553655.1 Myrmecobius fasciatus | reverse complement strand
GGAGAGTCCTCACAAGTTTCTTACATTTTTCTAAGGAGCCTTCTCTAGTAAGATATTTAGAAATGGATGACTAAGAAAATCTTTCTCTGAAGGTGTTTTTTTTTTAAGTCTCGCTACTCCTTCATCTGAGATGGTTTCATAATTTGACAATTTTTTTTATTGAGCACCTCCTGAATACAGGGCACTGGGCTATAAGGATGAAGAAATGAAACAGTTTCTGCCCTCAAGGACTTTTAAATCTAAAAATAAGGACCTCTTATGTATGCATATAAGTATGGATACAAGGCAAAACATGAGAAGATCAAAGAAGAGATACAAAGCATGAAAAAGAATCTGAGGAGGAAGAGATCATTGTCAGGTCAGGTAGTCAGGTGTGGGATGAGGGCAAGGGAGTTCAGGGATGGCTTGCTAAAAGAGGGGGGTCTGTACCTTAAAGGAAAATGTGAGACTTAATTCATTTGGACCCTTCCTCTATTCCAATCACTATTAATAAATCTGATAGAATTATATTAAAGTTTAGCATATAAGGCTCCAGAGCTGTGAGCTCCAGATTCTAAGTTCACATGATTAATTATAGGAAGTTAACTAAAGGCTCTGCACTATTGTTTTGCCTTGGTTATGTTGACCAAGCCCAGTGTGGCAGAGATGACAACTAGACAGAAAGTATTTTTCTAGTTCTGGACTAATTGGTTGTCCAATAGCAGCAGGCAACCATTTTATGACTACTTAGGTCACCCAACTTGTGATAGCTTGAATCATTTCTTCCTGTTTAATTTAAGGAGAAGCCTGTTCATCTTGTGTGGAGATATTCCTTACTTCACTCAACTTGTGGCCCTGCTGACATATTATTTTGCCTATTTTAGCTTATGTGTCATACATCAATCAATGGAATTATTCTGTATTTGGTATAGTTGTTCAGAATAACTGGACATCTAGCCCTATAAAAATAGGGCTCTGGAAGGAGGAGGCATCTCAGATAGTAATACTGAGTTGAGGTCCACTTCATAGAGGAAACCATAGACCTTTTAATAAAGTATCCTTGGCTCAGAGCTCTACCTCAGTCTTTTTTATTGTAGATGTGATAATTTTAATCCCCACAAAGGAAAATATTTCAATAGGCATATACGTCCATAACATCTCCAAGCAACGAGATTATCCTTGCATGAACATGCAGCATCAGAAAGAAGCAAGCAGGGAAGGATTTAGAACCATCTAGTTAGCTTAGGTCGTTTATAATAGATAGGTTACAGATGAATTAGGTATGGTTCTACCCAAAGGCAGAGTAATGAGCTAGAATATCTCTCTAACATTTTCCTCTGCCTCAGATTCTATGGTGGTAATGATCAAGTACCTATCAGGTGTTTTTTAAAATGCTTAACTATGTACTTAGGGAAGCAAGACAGTAGACTAGATAGAGCACCAGGCATGAAGTCAGGAAAAACTAACTTCCTTTCTTCTTTCAGATACATACTAGCTCTGCGATCCTAGACAAGTCATTTAACATCTATTTATCTCAGTTTCCTAATCTATAAAATGGGGATAACAAGAGCATCTATCTGCCAGGGTTGTTATGAGGATCAAATGAATCAATTTTAAAGTTTAAAGTTAGCACAGTGCTTGTTATTTAGTAAGTGCTATATAAATGTTAGCTCTTATATGCATCTGCACTGTACTAGGCAATAGAGATACAAAAACTATTCTTTGGGGCAAGAAGAGAAAAGTGAAAGGGGAACAAAAAACACCAAAACATTTTCAGGTTCAACATATCCCCTAAGACAAAGAAGATGATGATGAATACACAAATCTGGTCCATATGGTTCCCACACAAAGGAAAGTAATCTCTGTGTTTTAGAAGCTATTTTTGCAAACTAGACAGATCTTAGTCTTGCCCAGCTCTATCAGATAGGGTAGACCCTAAATCTTCTAGGAATTATTGGGCTTAAATCAAATTTAGATATTAAAGGCTTCATTTTACATAACCTATGTTTAAAGCTTCTATTGAGTCTTCAAATTGATTTGCAGCAATGTATGTGCTTTTGGTAAGAGTCCAACTACTTAACCAGTCTGTAGTTTTAATGACAAAAGTTTATATTAACTTAAATAAAATGTCAACATTGAAAGCTTTCAATCTACTTTTCAGTGTTCCCCATGTCTTCTGTATATTCTGGTAAAATGAACTGAGTGGCCATAAAAATTGATATTCATAGTATAAATTATTTCACATCCCAATGTCTCAATTAATTTTTAAGACTCTATATTCTGTGTATACTAAGCACTCAAGACTCTTCAGAATTGTAAAGGGTGCTAGTATATTTGAGGCATCTTTTTTTTAGGAAAATAGATTCTTTCCATTTGCAAAAATTGCTTTAAAAATTAGTATTTAAAGTGGGGTTATGTAGATTACTATCATCTATCTACCATTTATCTGTCTTTCTATCTATATCTAATCTATCAAATCTAATTTAATCTGTATATCCGGTCTATCTCAACTCTTTAGAGAATAGGATTATGTATTAGAAAAAGTAGAACTACTATACCCTCAGAAGAGCCAGAGGGGATTAAACATTACCACAAGTCACCACTACATGATGATGAATCATATAGGAGACATGGTGGCACAGGTGAAAGAGTTCTGGATTTGTCATCTCTAATGAAATGAGTTTAAATCCCAGAATTATTCCTTTCTACCTGTAACACTTTACTTTTTTGCCTGAAAAACAATAATGGGATTGGCCTTACTTGGCTTCTAAAGACTCTTACACCTCCTTATCTACGATTCTTTGGTATCCCTCTGAAAAATGACCAACCTCATTCATTTCCTACAGTCACTGTAAGGGAATTTCATAGATATTTCCCTTAGAACAAGTATCCTGGCTTAGAAAATGATAATGAGAAGGAAGAGGGGATAAAGAAGAAAAGAAAATGCAAAGCAACAAAAGGAGATGGTTCCAAGCTTTTTAACTACTAAAGGCAATTGTTGGCACAGTGAATAGGGCCTGGCATCAGGAAGGCCTGAATTCAGATGCTTTCTGGCCATGACCCTGTGTGAATTATCTTACCTTTGTTCACCCATTTCCTTGACAATAAGATGGGAATAATAATAGCACCTGCCTCCTAGGGTTATTATGAGGATGAAATGAGATAACATTTGTGAAAAGCATTTAGCACAGTGCCTGGTATAGAGTAGGTACTCTATAAATGCTTATGTTCTTTCCTTCCTCTGCTCTGGAATTGTTTATTCTTTATCAGAATTGTATTTAGAATGAAATAACCTGGATATAAATTCTAGTTTTTTTTAAAATTTTAATCAATCAATCCCCAAATATTTTAAAGGGCTTGCTATGTGCCAGATACTCTACTAGTATCTGGAATATATGTACAAAAACACAAAACAATCCTTTCTTGCAATGAGTTTATGTATTAATGGAGGAGATGACAAATATAAAAATAAAAAGGACATAAATATAAAGTTAATAATATGAATATATACCAAATAGTTAAATACCTAAGAGAGAAGAAATTATTAGTGGTGGGGGGGAGGAGGTCAAGCAAATCTTTGTATTGTGAACTTAACTTTTCTACACTGCTGTTTCATTGTGTCTAAAGAGTGGGTGATTTCTTGGATCACCAAGATTTTGCTGAGAAAACTACAGGTAGGTCCCAATTATGCTACTAATGTATCTACTAAAGTGTTCACCTATATTTGAATTCTCATTATTTGATTATGTAAAATATGGTAATTAGTGTTGGTCCAATGGAAATGAACAGTACAATCACAAATAATGCAACCACTTCAGGGAGAATTCTTCATTTATACTAATTGGGCCCCCAGTGTAATTTCTTTAAAATGCAATAGAAATGGAAGTTATTATAAGTTGGGGAGGGCACAGAATTAAAGCTACCCTAAAAGGCTAATTCACTTCAACCCACTCCAAGCTTTTTGTATTAAAGTTTTCTAAATATTTATCATGAATGAATTGTGAGTGCATTAGGAACACATGTATTCAATCACATCTCCCATAATGTCAGAACCCAAAGAGTACTGGTTTATTGGAAGAAACTCCCAGGATTTCATTTTCTCCAGATGGCTATGTGCTTGGACATCAAGAACTGTGAACTCTGGGAACAAGTGACTTCTGAGAAAGTGGAAGACTGTGTGGAGGAATTCCTTACAGAAGCATGTTGTACAAAGATGGAAGAAGGGAAAGAGGACAGGGAGGGAAGCAGCTGCCTGTGAAGTCAACAGAGAATAAACTGATGAAGATGAGTAATAGAGACTATCTCCCTCCTGAGACTAGAATGGCTGATTGCCAGCAGGCTGAGAATAAGATCAGAGACACTGCATAGTTGAATCTTCCCCATTCTGTCCAACTGTGAAAGAGATAATTTCTTTACTCATAGCATGACTTTTTATGTGGATAGTGTTTCCAGAATTTCCCCCATTATTTCTCTTAAATCCCTTGTTTTTAGTGCAAAGTGTTTACTTTATTTCTCTTCCTTTTAAAATTATTTTGATCTTAGTTAAATATTTAGTATAGTTTTGTTCTGATTTGCTTCTTAATGTGTGCTCTTGATCTGGTTGGCCTATTAGCATAGTGCAAATGCAAATGGAATTCAGATGATTTTAGAGGTGCCCAGTTAATCTGGATTGCTGCTTGAGCTAAATGAGGTACCAGGTTGTTTTTTTTTTGTTTGTTTTTGTTTTTGCTTTTTTTTATCCACCCCTGCAATGAACTGAATAGTCTGCAGAGACTCTAGAGTGGTGCAGAAAGTGCACAGGCAAAAAGCATTTGGGAGAGAGAGAGGGAAATTTTGGGATGGAAGATTATTGCCCCCAATATGTAACTTTATTTTGCTGATGGAGAGTGATTAAGCTTGTTCTAAAAAAAGAACTGGGGAGAAATTTTATTCATTCTGTCCTATTCTTTATAAAGAGATGCTGAGAGTGGAGTTAAGGACCAATTGGATCATTTTTAAGTAATACAAAAACACTACAAAGAGATGTACCAAAGAAGACTAGATAGATGGTGTGTCAGGATAGAAGGAAGAGCATATGGAATTGGTTAGAAGAGAAGGGTTAGGGGCATCTAACTTGAATTGAGGTCAGCTGTCAAAGCTAAGAGTCTGGGTTTATAGCAGACATAAAACATTAGTGTGTTGCTGTCAAAAAAAAAGCATCTTTACACATCTAACTAGGGGGACTATCTAGGTCACATTTCTGAACTTTTCATTTTGCCCTTTTTGATGGGGGGTGGGGCACCAAAATTACTCTAGATACAACAGAGACTTCTTTATTCAGTCCCTCCTATCTTATGTTGAAGAAGGTTTTATTTCTAAAAAGTTCACTCTGAAAATCCTTGAAATTATAGGCCATATTTTTCAGTGTTTTTTCATGTGCTAGGGTTACATATACAACTAAATACATAGAAAGTGTCTGTAGATTGGAATTCTCAGGATGGAATTAAATCTGTACTTGGCTTGGGGGGAAATCTGCTTGGTCTTGAAGTTGTGGGCTACAAGACATAGAATTCAACAGCAGAAATAAATCAATTGGCAGGCAGTTATTAATCTTTTATCATGTAATACTACTGTTCTGGGCCCTGAGGATACAAAGACTAAACAGTCCTTGCCCTCAGGAAGCTTAGATAATATGTATATACATAAGTAGATACAAAGTAATTAGGGATATTAGTGGCTGAAAAGATTAGGAAGGGACTAGTAGGGAATTCATCACATACTTGGCATGTGTCTGTGGGTGTTTTCAGGACCATGGACTAAAGTTGGAATTACTTCTACTAGCTTTGTCCAATAAGAAAAAAGCTACTCATACTTCCTTTGCTCTGGCACATCAAATTGTCTTCTGCCCTTTCTTTCTGAAAACACAGAGTTACGGAGTAGTGAAGGTCAGTTTAGAAACACCAGCCCAGAAGAGGTTGTTAGCTGTGCTTTTTTAGATAGCTGGCGAAGTGGAATCATTGAGAATCTTGAGAGAATATGATTTCATCATCTTAGAATTTGTGATAGCCAAGTTTGGAAATCTGGGGTTAGACATGCCCCTAAAACCTTAGGAATAGTTTTCAGAAAGTTCAGAAAGATAAGAGATATTATTTCATGGCCAGACATTCTAAATGAGAAGATGACTCAAAAGGAATGGAAGTGCTTTCTGATAGAGATATAGAAATATGGAATACAAAATATTGCTAATGTCACAAGTCATAGCCACTTTGTCAGCAGTTTTTCTTTGTTGTAAGGGATAGCTCACTAAGTTGTAGTAGGTATTATTGTACTAGAAAATGACTGTGTTCTAAAAACAGAAGAAATATGTTAATGGCATTTTTAAAAAAGATAAATAAAAGACAGAAGAATACAATAAGGAAAAATGAATTGAAAACTAAAATTCTTACAACACACATGCAAAAGATCCCAATGAGGAAGAAAAAAAAGAGTCATTTAAAGAAACTTGTAGCTATACCAAAAATTAGCCAAGAAAACAGATTTTAGAAAAGATATATGTAAAAATTTAAAAATAGGGCTAAAATACTTTTGTGAAAGTGTGGGAAGGAAGTATGGTATCAGATTTTGGTAAGGAAGAGATTTTAGAAATCACTTAAGTTTAGGAGTTCTTTTTTAACTTTGTTTTTAATATACTTTGTTTTATGAATTATGTTGGGAGAGAAAAAATCAGCACAAACAGGAAAAACCATGGGAGAGAGGAAAAAAACAGAAAAAAAGAAGGGAACATAGCTTGTGTTGATTTACATTCAGTCTCCTTTGTTCTTTCTCTGGTTGCAGATGGCATTTTCTTCCAAAGTCTATTGGGATTTCCTTTGGATCACTGAACTATTTTTGTTTTGTTTTGTTTTGTTTGCTTTTGTTTGTTTTTGTTTATTTATTTTTTTATAAATGCTATTTGCAAAACATATGTATGGGTAGTTCTTCAACATTGACCCTTACAAAGCTTTCTGTTACAATTTTTCCCCCCCAGTCACCTCCCCTCCCCTAGATGGCAGGACATCCACTACATGTTAATTATGTTAAAATACTTGACAAGTCGAATATATGTATACAGATTTCCACACATCTTTCTGTGCAAGAAAAATCGTATCTACAAGAAAAAAAAATCTGAGAAAGGAAACCCAATGCAAGCAAACATCATTAGAGAGCATGAAAATATTATGTTGTGGTCCACATTTCATATTCTCTCTCTGGGTGTATATAGCTTTCTTCACTGAACAATTGGAACTGATTTGAAACATTTCATTGTTGAAGAGAGCCATATCCATCAGAATTGATCATCATATAGTCTTGTTGTTGCCATGTATAATGATCTCCTGGTTCTGCTCATTTCACTCAGCATCAGCTCATGCAAGTCTCTCCAGGCCTCTCTGAAATCACCCTGCTGGTCGTTTCTTACGGAACAATAATACTCCATGACATTCATATACCATAATTTATCCAGCCATTATCCAATTGATGGGCATCCATTCAGCTTCCAGTTTCTAGCCACTACAAAAAGGGCTCCCACAAACATTCTTGCACATGTGGGGCCCTTTCCCTCCTCTAAGATCTCTTTGGGATATAAGCCCAATAGAAACACTGCTGGGTCAAAGGGTATGCACAGTTTGATAACTTTTTGAGCATAGTTCCAAATTGCTCTCCAGAATGGTTGGATCTGTTCACAGTTCCACCAACAATGTATCCGTGTCCCAGTTTTCTCACATTCGCTCCAACATTCGTCATTATCTTTCCTGTCATCTTAGCCAATCTGACAGGTGTAGGGTGGTATCTCAGAGTTGTCTTAATTTACTTTTCTCTGATCAATAGTGATTTGCAGCACCTTTTCATATGACTAGTAATGATTTTAATTTCATCATCTGAAAATTGTCTGTTCATATCCTTTGACCATTGATCTGTTGGAGAGTGGCTTGAATTCTTATAAATATGAGACAATTATATATTTTAGAAATGAGGCCTTTATCAGAACCTTTAAATGTAAAGATGACTTCCCAATTTGTTGCTTCCCTCCTAATCTTGTCTGTATTAGTTTTGTTTGTACAAAAACTTTTTACTTTATATAGTCAAAATTACCTATCTGGTGTTCAATTATGAGTTCCAGTTATTCTTTGGACATAAATTTATTCCATCTTCACAGGTCTGAGAGGTAAACTATCATATGTTCCTCTAATTTGCTTATAATATCACTATATCTAAATCATGAACCCATTTGGATCTTATCTTGGTATGTGGTGTAAGGTTTGGGTCAAGCCCTAATTTCTTCCACACTAGTTTCCAATTTTCCCAGCAGTTTTTGTCGAATAGTGAGTACTTATCCCAAAAGCTAGGATCTTTGGGTTTATCAAACACTAAATTGCTATAGTTATTGCCTAGTTTGTCCTGTGATCCTATCCTGTGCCCCTGGATCACTGAACTATTGAAAAGAACAAGCCTTTCATAGTTGATCATGGCATCTTACTTGCTGTTACTGTTACAATGTATTCCTGGTTCTGCTTGTTTTGCCCAGCATCAGTCCCTGAACATCTTTCCAGGCCTTTCTATAATCAGCTAGTTCATCATTTTTTTGTCTGCAGCAATTTTACATGGAATTTCTCTTTCTATCTCTTGATGATGGGCTTTGTCAGTAAAATATAGAAATGCTGATGATTTGTGTGTGTTTATTTTATATCCTGCAACTTTGCTAAGGGCTGTGAATTGTTTCCAGTAGATTTTTGGATGATTTTTGAAGGTTCTCTAAGTATATCATCCTATCATCGTCAAAGAGTGATAGTTTTATTTCCTCATTGCCTATTATAATTCCTTTATTTTTTTCTTATTGCTAAAGACAACATTTCTAGTACAATGTTGAATAATAGTGGTGATAATGGGTATCTTTGTTTCATCCCTAATCTTATTGGGAATATATCCAGCTTCTATTACAAATAATGCTCGAGGTAGATTATAGATAGATACTGCTTATTATTTTAAGGAAAGGTCTCTTTATCCCTATACTCTAGTGTTTTTAATAAAAATGGGTGCTGTAGTTTGTCAAAAGCTTTTTCTGCATCTTTTGAGATTATCATATGATTTCTGTTGGTTTTATTATCAATATGGTTGATTATGATAATGGTCTCCCTGATACTGAACCAGTCCTGAATTCCTGGTATAAATCCCACTTGCTCATAGTGCATTATCCTGCTGATAAGTCGCTGTAATCTTTTTGCTAATATTTAATTTAAAAATTTTGCATCAATATTCATTAGGGAGATTGGTGTGTAATTTTCTTTCTCTTTTTTGGTCTTTCCTGGTTTAGGTATCAGTGCCATATTTGTGTTATAGAAGGAATTTGGCAGTAATTCTTCTTTACCTATTTTTCCAAATAGTTTACATAGTATTAGAATTAATTGTTCTTTAAATGTTTGGTGAATTCACTTGTAAATCCATCTGGCCCTAGAGATTTTTTCTTAGGGAGTTCAATGATGATTTATTTATTTTTTTTTTCTAAAATGGGACTATTTAAGTATTTTATTTCCTCTTCTGTTAACCTGGGAAGTTTGTATTTTTGTAAATATTCATCTATTTCAGTTAGATTGTCAGACTTTCTGCCATAGAAGTGGGCAAAATATCTCCTAATTATTTCTTTAATTTCTTTTTCATTGGTGGTAGGTTCTCTGCTTTCACTTTTGATGCTAGTGTTTTTTTTTCTGATCAAATTAACCAAAGGTTTATCTATTTTGTTAGTTTTATCATAAAACCAACTCTTAGTTTTGTTTATTAGTTCAATAGTTTTCTTAGTTTCTATTTTATTAATCTCTCCTTTGAGTTTCAAAATTTCTAATTTGGTATTTAATTGATGGTTTTTAATTTGTTCTTTTTCTAACATTTTTAGTTGCATGCCTAATTTTATTGATCGCCTTTTCTCTTTTATTTATGTAGTTATTTAGAGATATAAAATTTCCCCTAAGAACTTCTTTGGCTGAATCTCATAGGTTTTGGTATGTTGTCTCATTATTGTCATTTTCTTGAATGAATTTATAGATTATTTTAGTGATTTGTTGTTTGACCCACTCATTCTTTAGAATTAGATTATTTAATTTCCAATTAGTTTTTAGATTATCTTTCCCTGGCCTTTTATTGAATATAATTTTATTGCATTGTGATCTGAAAGGGAAGTATTTATTATTTCTGCCTTTTTGCATTTGATTGTGAGGTTTTTATGCCCTGATACATGATATTTTTATATAGGTGCATTGTACTGCTGAGGAAAAGGTATATTCCTTTCTGTCCCTATTCAATTTTCTCCAAAGATCTATCATATCTAGGTTTTCTAGGATCTCCCTAGTTTCTTTTTTGTTTGCTTTGTGATTAGATTTGTCTGATTCTGAGAAGCAATGATTGAGGTCCCCCACTAGAATAGTTTTGCTTGTCTGTTTCTTCCTGTAACAGACTTAAAATCTTCTCTAGGAATTTGCCTGCTCTGCCACTTGGTGAATACACATTTAGTATCATTACTATTTCATTATTTATGGTACCTTTTATCAAAATGTACTTTCCCTCCTTATCTCTTTTAATAAGATCTATTTTTATTTTTGCTTATCTGAGATTACAATTGCTACCCCTACTTATTTTTTTTAATTCTGCTGAAGCATAATAAATTATGTTCCAGCCTTTTGCCTTTACTCTGTATGTGTCTCTCTGTGTTAAGTATGTTTCTTGTAGGTAACATATTGTAGGATTCTATTTTTTAATCCACTCTGGTATTTGCTTCTGTTTTATGAGAGACTTTGTCTCAATCGCATTAGCAGTTTCTTTGATGTTATACCACCAGAATCCATTCACAACCACTCCCTGAGTCCATGCATATGATGCCTCCTTTTGTCTGCCCCAGTGTCAGATACAGTTTGCAAGAGTTACAGATATTATTTTCCCATCTCAGGTTGTAAACAGTTTAACTTTTATATATATATATATTTTTTTTCCTCTCTTTCTCTCTCTCTATGTTATATATGCATATATATATATGTATATATGTATATATATATATATATATATGTTTCTGCTGGATCTATTTTCCAGGTCAGCTGTTTTGCCAATGAGGTATTTCACATTTTCTTACTTTTTTTTTCATTCTTTTTACCTAGTCTGATTCTTACTGTCTCACAAAGTCATTACCTTCCATCTGCCCTATTCTAGTTCTTAATGTGTGATATATATATATATATATATATATATATAAATTTCTCCCCTGTTTACCTTTCTATAGTTCTCTTGAGTCTTGAGTTTGTAGATAAAATTTCCTGGTTTTTTCAATAGAAATCATTGAAATTATCTTACTTCATTGAAAATCCATCTTCTCTCCTGAAAGATGATGCTGAGTCTTGCTGGGTAGTTAATCCTTGGTTGTAAACCCCAGGTCCTTTGCCTTCTGGAATATGGTATTCCAGGACCTCTGATCCTTTATTGCAGAAGCTGCCATATCCTGGGTAATCCTGACTGCTGCTCCTTAATATTTGAATTGTTTTTGTCTGGCAGAGTGCAGTATTTTTTCTTTGAGACTGTAGTTTTGGAATTCTGCAATAATGTTCTTTGGGGTGTTTCTTGTGAGATCTCTTTGCAGAGGTGATTGATAGATTCTTTCAATGAGTATTTATTTCCCCCTCTGTTTTTAGAATATTGGGGCAGTTTTCCTTAATGACCTTGTGGAATGCTATCTAGGCTCTTTTATTGGTCATGGCCTTTAGGGAGACCAATAATCTTTAAAATGTTTCTTCTGGATCTATTTTCCAGGTCAGTTGTTTTGCCAATGAGGCATTTCACATTTTCTTACTTTTTTTCATTCTTTTTAACTAGTTTGATTCTTACTGTCTCACAAAGTCATTACCTTCCATCTGTCCTATTCTAGTTCTTCATGTGTGATTTTCTTCTGTTATCTTTTGCATCTCTTTTTTCCCATTTGGTTTATTCCACTTTTTAAGAAGTTGTTTTCTTCAGATAATTTTTTTCCTTTCCTTTTCCAAACTGTTGACTCTCTCATGCATACCTCTCTTTTTTTCCTCATTTTTTCTTCTACCTCTCTCATTTGCCTTTTCTTTTCTTTTCTTTTCTTTTTTTGAGCATTTCCAAGAAGCTTCTTTGGGCTTGGGACTAATTTATCTCACTCTTTGAGATTTCTTCTGTCCTGGTCTGAGTTTGTGTTTTGGTCTGCCTTGTCACCATAGTAGCTTCTTTTGTTTTCTTGCTCATTTTCTTTCCTTTTCTTTTGGTATTTCCTCTTTTTTACTTTTAATAGAGAGCTCTGATCCTGGAGTAAAGGTGATACTATCCCAAGCTTCCTGGGCAGCTCTGAGCCTTGGCTCTGGGCACAAGAACACTGTTTTCACCCCAATGGGACTGACCTTTCTTGAAGTTTTTTCAGTCTATTTTGATCTGAGATTTGGTTTCATGTGATTTTTGAGGGAAACTTGGAGAGCTCAAGCAGCTTCTTGACTTTACTCCTCCATCTTGGTCTTACCTCTGAACTTAAGTCTTAATATTGTTTGTGTGACATGGGCACAATCTAGTGAAGGTTTTTTTTAAGCATACAATCATAAAGAAAACCAAAGGTTTTTTTTATTAATACTTTTTATTTGCAAAACATATGTATGGGTAATTCCTAAACATTAATCCTTACAAAGCTTTCTGTTACAAATTTCCCCCCCCCACTCCCCACCCCTCCCCTAGATGGCAGGATATCCACTACATGATAATTATGTTAGAATACTTAAGAAATCGAATATATGTATAGTTATTGCCACACATCATTTTTTTGTGCAGGAGAAATTGTATCTACAAGAAAGAATAATCCGATAAAGGAAATACAATGCAAGCAAACCTCAATAGAGGACATGAAAATGTTATGTTGTGGTCCACATTTCACATCCCTCTCTCTGGTTGTATATGGCTCTCTTCACTGAACAATTGGAACTGGTTTGAAGCATTTCATTGTTGAAGAGAGTCATGTCCATTAGAACTGATCCTCATATAGTATTGTTGTTGCCGTGAATAATGATCTCCTGGTTCTGCTCACTTCACTGAGAATCAGTTCATGCAAGTCTCTCCACGCCTCTCTGAAATTGTCCTGCTGGTCGTTTCTTACAGAGCAATAATATTCCATAACATTCATATACCATAATTTATTCAGCCACTCTCCAATTGATGGGCATCCATTCAGTTTCCAGTTTCTAGCCACTACAAAAAGAACTGCCACAAACAATCTTGCACATGTGGGGCCTTTTCCTTCTTTTATGATTTCTTTGGGATATAAGCCCAATAGAAACACTGCTGGGTCAAAGGGTATGCATAGTTTGATAACTTTTTGAGCATAGCTCCAAATTGCTTTCCAGAATGGTTGGATCCGTTCACAGCTCCACCAACAATGCATCAGTGTCCCAGTCTTCCCACATCCCCTCCAACATTCATTGTTATCTTTTCCTGTCATTTTGGCCAATCTGACAGGTGTGTAGTGGTACCTCAGAGTTGTCTTAATTTGCATTTCTCTGATCAATAGTGATTTGGAGCACCTTTTCATATGATTATAAATAGAAGAAAACCAAAGGTTAATGAAAATAAAGATGTAATTTTTTCTCATCCAGGTTCATGGATTCTTTGGGGGTTCATTGGCCTTAGAATAAGAACCAGTGATCTAATAGAACCCCTGATAATATAGATGAAAAAACTGGAAATCAGCAATGTTAAATGATTTGCCCAGGGTCACATAGCTAGGAAGCAAGACAGGACTTCAGGAGACAATACAATGAAAATTGTAGTCAAATCAAGAGGAGGAAATACAGGCCTCTTCCCTCTGAGAGCTGGAGAGGATGGAGGGTCTGGAAGAGGTACAGAATCCTTGGGTGGAAATGTCATCTTATGGTGGCATTCAGCACAAGACTGAAACAAGTTACAGGGAAAGGGACTAGAATCACTTCCTTCCACTTGCCTTCCCCTCCCAACAAAAAGTTGTAGCTTTATATAAAATAGGCTATAATAATATAAGTTGTGATTTCTTATCTTATCTTTTCTTGTCAGCTTTCTTTTGAGCTTATCTTGGAGTCAGCTATATGGTTTTCTTTTATCTCAGTCTTTAGATGGTGGATTTGGTTTAGTAAATCTACTGCCTCAGCTCTAGATCTGGAATCACTGCCCCTTCCCTCTCCCCAACTCCTTTTCTAGGGCCCCATAGTTTAACCTTCCCTAACCCACAGCTAATGAAAAGTTATTCTCTGAGCCCTCTCCCTTCTTCCCCATTTTGTACTCCCAGATCCTTTAATATCATTTTGCAACTTCCTCTTCTTCTTTATCCCAGTGTTGAATAAAAAAAGTGACCCTTCTTCCTCAAGGTCAACTCCTCTACTACAGGGAGAGGAACCATGACCCCCTCCCATATTGTCTAGTAACTTGCCTCTGCAACTCTTCCCTTTCTTCATTTTTCATTTAATTTTAATTTTAAATTATCATTTATTTATTTTGTATCTCTCTTACTTGAATTTAAATCTGGGAGGGGGGAACCTTGTAATAAATATTAATAGTCAAGCAAAACAAATTCCTATAGTGTTTATTTCCTAAAATATGCATCTTATTCTGCATCTTGAACCTGTCATCTCTCTATCAAGAGAAGGGTACTATAACTCAATTTCTCCCTATCTACTGATTTCCTCTCTGCCTCACATAAACATTACCAAATCTTTTAGGACAGCAGCAATTACTATGTGGTATTTTGTGTCCCAGTGTCTAAACCCAGGGTTGGTGCATAATAGATTCTTAATAGATACTAATTTATTGAATAAAGTAGAATTTAGTCCTAAGGTTTGAGACACCTACTTTCATTTGGTACTTCTTTCTCTCCTCTTTTCTTGGAGATTTCATCTTTCTGAAGGCTACTTCTTTCTTGACCTTGACCCAATTCTCTGTAGGCTGACATTGGATTAAAATGGATAAAATGGTTTTAAAAAATTCTGCTGAATAGTGGGGTATTGAATGTGCTTTAATTGAGTGGTGAGGCAGAAGAGAGAAAAAGGAACATGTTCCCATTTAGAAGGCAATATTGAATTGATCTCAGCCTCACCTGCAGGGGATTTGTTCTGTACCCTCTGATAATGATAAGCTCACAATTTGTAAAAAATATGATTCAGCAATGCAACCAAGTAAAAAATTAGTATCAGCTAGGGTGAGAAACGAGGCTGAAAATAAACCAGAGATTTGGATAATAACTTTAATGAGCAATTTTGCTTCTTCTCTTTTTTGCTATAGAAATGTGTGGCCTGAGTATATTTTTAACTCAGTCATTCATGTTTTCTAAGCTTAGTAATATACTGCATATTACTAAGAAGCACTTTTGGAGTAGGAGTTTCGAACTTTTTCTATCATAATCCCTTTGACATCCTTGTGAAACCTAGAATAATGTTTTTGAAAGCATAAAATAAGTGTGTGGACTACAGAGGGAAATAATTATATTGAAATACAATTAGTAACATATTAAAGAGAAATGAACCCAGGTTAAGAACTTCTCATTTAGAGACTGGCATTTGAACATTTTTTTAGGTCAAAGTGGCATTTGGAAAAATGTATTATGTATTTTTCTTTTCCTTCTTCCAAAGTACAGCAGTGTGAAAGCTGGACATAGAACTGAAACAAATTGGAATATAGGGTCTGTTCTATTACTTCAGCAAATCTTGATCATCTATTTTCTACCTTAAGCCTAGAACAACTATTCTGGGGATTTATAATCCACTTTCATGTGTGCCATCTCTTGTCCCTACTCTGAGACTGACTTATCCATCCTATTGACTGCTGAAAAATCCTCTTCCAGACTGAGCTTCTTTTCCTGTTTGAAATTTCATGATCCTTAATGGTAGTAACCTATTAGGCTAACATTTTCAAACTTTAGTTTATTGGTAGAATGATAATAATTAACTCTAGGACCACTAAACTGGTGCCATCCTTTCTTTTCTTTTCTTTTTTATAAAGCTTTTTATTTTTAAAACATGTGCATGGATAATTTGACAACATTGACCTTTGCATAGCCTTGTGTTTCAGATTTTCTCCTCCTTCCCCCCACCTTCTCCCCTAGATGGGAAGCAATTCAATATATGTTAAACATGTTAAAATATATATTAAATCCAATATATATTTACATATTTACACAATTCTCTTGCTGCACAAGAGAAATCCGACCAAAAAAAGAAAGTAAATGAGTATGAAAGCAAAATGCAAGCAAACAACAACAAAAAGAGCGAGAATGCTATGTTGTGATCCATATTCAGTTCCTATAGTCCTCTCTCTGGAGGTAGATGGCTCTCTTCATCACAAGATCATTGCAACTAGCAACAAATCATCTCATTGTTGGAAAGAGTCACATTCATTAGAACTGATTATTGCATAATATTGATGTTGTGTACAATGATCTTCTGGTTCTGTTCATTTCACTTGGCATCAGTTCATGTAGGTCTCTCCAGACTTCTCTAAAATCATCCTCCTGATCATTTCTTATAGAACAATAATATTCCATAACATTCATATACAATAACTTATTCAGCCATTCTCCAGCTGAGGGGTATCCACTCAGGTTCCAGTTTCTTGTGGGGCCATCTTTTCTTTACAAGTTTTCTTTTTCTATGTCCTATTGTGAGTCTCTAAGTAATATCTCAGGCTTTTCCTAAGATGGTATAGGTTTCTAAAATCCAGTTCACATTAACAAGTATAATGAAGGGGCAGCTAGGTGATGTAGTGGATAGAGCATCAGCCAGTCAAGAGGACCTGAGTTCAAATCTGGTCTCAGACACTTAATATTCCCTAGCTGTGTGACCCTGGGCAAGTCACCTACCCTCAATTGCCTCAGCAAAAAGCAAAAAAAAAAAGTATAATGAAGCATTGATGATATAGTACATAATGCTAGACATATATTATATTCCAAACCTTTACTCTCTTTCCCAGTAAGGGGAGAGTTTGGTGTCAAATATAGTTAAGGGGAAGAATGAATCCCAAGATGATGAGTAAAATACTGATATACAACCTAGCCGATTATCTTAAACCAGATAACTTTCCTTCCAGTATACTGAAAGAAGTTGCTTATAAAGTTATAAAATGAGTGGCAACATGATACAGTGGAAGGAATACTGATGCTAGAATCAGAAGATCTGGATTCAAATCCTAGTTTAACAAAGGCTACATATGTGACTGTGAGCAAATCAATTAACCCCCTTGAGTCAAAATTACCTTATATGATGAATATTGACATAGTCTAATCATAGACAATGAATATTACTCAAGCTATTTTAATTCTTTAAATTATTTTTTAAAGGAGAATTTTGTAATTGAATCTGTACAAATAGTTGGCAAATTGACTCCTGAGTATTTTATGTATTTTTTAATTTAAAGATGATTGGTAGTCATTTTTAATATGATTTATCTTTCTATTATTGTTTTTTGTTGTTTATTCCATTGAAATGTTTTTTTTTTATTTTAGGAGTTTGTGTTTTAGCTTACAACTTTGCTAAAGCTATTAATTTTCCTGATTAATATCTTTGTTAATTCTTTAGGATTTTCCAAGTGACTTCCCCACACTTTGTTGTCAGCAAATAGGGATATTTTGTCTTTCCCTATGTTTATCTTTATTCCTTTGATGTCTTTCTCTTGTCCTATTGTTATTGCTAGCATTCTAGGATTATATCAAATAATAGTAGAGAGAGTGCCCATCCTTGCTTTACTCCTGACTTTCCTGAAGAAGTTTCTAGCATATCTACATTGAATATGATGTTTGCTTTTGGTCTTAGGGGCATATACATATATATATATATATATATATATATATATTTTGCTGAGGCGCAATTGGAGTTAAGTGACTTGCCCAGGGTCACACAGCTAGGGAATGTTAAGTGTCTAAGATCAGATTTGAACTCAGGTCCTCCTGACTTCAGGGCTGTTGCTGTAACCACTGTGCCACCTAGCTGCCCCAGGGGTATATTTTTTTTATTGTATTAGCAAAAACCTCCATGTTAATACTTTATAAGTTTTTTTAATACTTTGTCATAGGCTTTTTTCTGCAACTATTAATCAGGTGATTTGGGAGGTTGATTATTTTCCTAATATTAAAATTCCTAGTATAAATTTAACTTGGTTATAATGAATAATTTCTTGAATAAATTGCTGTAGTCTGTCAAAATTTTGTTTTAAAATTTTTAATTGATATGCATTGATGTTGTAACTCTATAGTTTTTCTTTGCATTAACCTTTTTAGGTCCCATTCCTGTTCTAAAATCTCTGAACTGCTATTTGTAGTCATGGAATATATGATTGAGTACTAGAATAATGAATGGATAAATATTATACTGTTCATGTTTTATTATAAAAATGTAGTTTCCATAAATAATTTTAAATGTAATACTTTCATTTTTTATAAAGTTAAGTTTGAACAAAAATTATTTCATAACAAAGAAAATTCTAGGTTAAATCTTTGAACTTAATAGATTTATCAGAACTTAGAGGATCATTGATCACCAAAGTCTAAAGTGGGCTTTCTAAGAATTTTACATTCCATGTCAACTTCCCTTCATTTCTTTTTCCCCTTTTAATGGGGAGAGATCAAAAATATCAAAATGAAAAGTTTGGATTCCAGTAAGGCAAAGTCTTTCATTATATCCTTATATAAAAGTTGGAAATACACACACACACACTCAGTATTAATTAAGTGAATTTCTCCCTCAGAGTTTTTTTCACATACATTGAAAACTTACATCTTCCCCAATATGTACTTGTACTGTTGATTTTCTCAATTTAATGATTAACCTTAACAGATTTTCCTATTAAATTTCATATTGTTAGATTTGGTTTATCTTCCCAGTTCATCTTAATCTCTTTAAATGCTGACTGTCAAATAAGCTAGTATTTATCCCTCAAAACTTTGTGAATTGATAAGTATGGCATCTAAAATCTTTTTCCAGTCACTGATAAAAATGCTGGATATGAGAGGATACAGGGTCAAGTTCCATAGTCCACTTCAGAAAACTCATGAATTTAGTATCAATATATTAGAGTCAATAGTCAAAGTCAATAAGACCTTATTTTGTGCCAGTCATTGTGCTAAACACTGAATTAATCAATATAGTTTTGTCTTATTTTGGCAACAGTAAGCTTGGGTAAGAAAACAGTTTGGATTAATTAGGGATCTGAACAAGTAAGATTCAAATAAACAATTTAGTACTTTTAGTGAATGTGAGATTTTGGATAGAACACTGAAATTGGAATCAAAAAGACTTATCTTCATGAGTTCAAATCCATCCTCAGACACAGTTACTAGTTGTATGACCCTGAACAAGTCATTTAATCCCATTTGACTCAGTTTCTTGATATGTAAAATGAGTGGGAGAATGAAATGGCAAACCACTTCAGGATTTTTGCCAATTAAACCCCAAACAGGTTTATAAAGAGTTATACATGACTAAAAAAACAATTGAACAAAATTAAAACACTGGATTCACATAAATCTGTACTTTAGTAAATATATATATATATATATATTTAATGCAAAAGACTATTAATATTTGTGTGAATTCAAGCTGAAAAACATTAATTAGTAATCAGTGAAAATATAATATTCAGTTTTTTAGCATGAAGAATTTATCTTGTAGTCGATTAATTAAGAGTTTTAAGAATTTGCTGCAGTTCTTAGATTTCCACAAAAATAAACCAGAATTGTATTTTCCTTTTGTTACTTTATTCCTCTCTAATAATACCGTATACAAAGAAAAGGAGAAACACTTGTGGGAGAGGCAGTAGAGTATTAGATATGGTGGTGAGGTTATTGGCATGCTTGAGACATTTGTAGTGAGTGACCCAATTCCCATTTATCTTTGGGATTAGAAGGAAGAGTAAGGAAATGCATTGGGAAAGAAATTAGAAAACAGAAGTATAGATTATTCTGGTTCACCTCCATTTTTTTACCTTCTACTTCCTTCAGAAGGAAAAATATGATGACTTCATAAAATGCTTAGAACTCTCATAAAGGAAATTCTGGTGTCCTGTTATATAGGCCCATACTTACGGCAATTCATTGGCAATTCATTCACATATTCACAAACATGTTCATTTACATCTTGATGTATTCAATATTTATGATTCTTTAGTGAAATAAGTGTCATTATACCCAAGGAAATTTTAAAAAAATAATTTGACTTACATTTACCTTAAGTCCTTTCTGTTATGGAATAGGTTGCCAATCAATCAATCCACAACTCTATTAATTCTTCTTATGTGCTAAATATAGTACTAAAAACTGAGAATACAGAGAAAAAAAGAAAAGGCAGTCCCTGCTCTCAGGGAACTACCTTTAGGCATATTGAGTTTTTTAGCCTGAGAAGGTACTCTTTAGTTCACTGAATTTTATGCCATCTTGTAACTTGGCGATGGAGGAGAAAACAACCCAAGAATAACAGGAATCCATTTTCTTCCTTTTTAAAAGCAGCAATTGTGGTGTGATATTTAATGTCAACATGCCAGCTTAAAAGGCTCCTTTGACCCTTAACAGACTGTCTACAGCTATTGTACCATCCTCTGTAGAGCCCAGCATTTACATAAGGAACATTTACAAGCAATCACCTTGCACCATTGGAGACTCTGTCCCATCCTACAATATTAATCTTCCAAAAGGAGAACAGAGAATTTGGAGACATGATAGTATTTCATTCCTCCTCCTTTAATTCTCTCTGAGACGAGGGGAAGATACTCAGACTCTCTCCTTTCTCTTTCTTTCCCTCCCTCTCTCTTTCCTTCCCTTCTTCCCTCCTTCTCCCTACTCCTCATATGTCTCTGTCTCTCTCTGTCTGTGTGTGTGTCTCTGTCTCTGTCTCTCTTTCTCTTTCTCTCTTTTTGCACCAAATTTCCAATGAACTTCATGATCCATTTCTAATTGTTGTATCTGGACAAATTCTGCTTAGAAGATAAGCCCAATTTAGGAATGTGAGCAAAAATTCACCAGACACTGAACTTAAACCTTCAAACTCATTCCATGTCTTTAAGCAAGTAAACCAGTTTGCTCTTTGGGACTTCTAGCACTTCTGCCTGATGATATGATAAGCTTCTCTTCCAGACACAGAAAACATGATGGGGAGTGGAATAACACATCTTTAATTAGAAAAATTCAAATTTACTCTTAATTTAATTCCTCACCCCAGTAGCCATGATTAGATTTGCATCATGATAGATCTCCAATATGATCCATTTTCATAAATGCAAACTTTCCTGAATATGGTTCTGATGGATCCTGACATTTTAAAATATGTCCTATTGTCCTTTCCTGCGCGGCAGACCAAGCACTGAGTGTTCACTCCTATATCATTGTCACAGTGGTATCAGACCAGATGGCTACTTCATCACTGAATCAAGAATTAGGGATAATTTATGCAGTTTTCTTTTTCACAGAAATTAGGAACTGAAGATCTGGTAGCACACATAACCATGAAAAGCTACACAGAACTGCAGAGAAGCTTAGCTGCAATCTAGTCAAAAGGCTGTTGTTGTTGCTGCTGCAGATCTGCAGTGTTTATTGTCATTCTTCTCTTTCTACTGAGCCACGAGCCTAGTCTCTCAGCCGATTGTATAAACCTACCGAAGGAGTTTGCTGTACCATGACCACATCCACAGGGCCATGCCACTTTGTTAACAAAAACAAGCTATTATTAAAACTGTTCTAAATTGGGAAAGATTATATCTGAGATCTCCATTGTTTCACAATCAAGGATTTCTTCCTTTCCTAAAGAAAATAAAGAAATGCCCCTCTGAATGCTGCCTTAATATTCAGAGCAGTTGTTTTTGTGTCTGTGAACATTAAATGTTAGAAATGGAAGAGCTATTTATCCTTAGCCTGGTGAACAGCTCGGTGGAAATTTCTCTTTATTGGTCTATAAATAAATAGAGTCTGAGCAACACCCTTTACTGGGATAAGTCACAATAACTCACCACACAAACCAACTATCTCATCAGAATTTCTTTATCCCATATTATGGCTTCCATGTGGCTATAGAGACAGAGACACTGCAGTTTGGCTGTCCAAATTTCCCTAAGCAACCAGGCTATATTTATAATGCAAAGAGGCCTTTAAAAAATCCCATCCAGTCTCCATTTAACAGGTGTTATTTGAAAAGGAAAGAGCTACATTCCCAAACACAAAGATCAGAAAAACAAGGTGAGGTCAGTGAAGCATTATTTATCACAAAAGAAGCAAAGTTACAAATTAAATGACCTAATAACTCTTTGCTGCCCATCATTTATTAGCCTCAAAAGAAGGTTTTCTAATGTTTAGAACACATAGACCTTATGAGAATATTGCCAACACAACTGGCTAACTCAATCAGAAAAGATCAATTTGGGTCTGTTTGGTTTTTTCCTACATTCTGATGTGCTATATAGAAACTAGCCAGAGTGGATGTTTCAGTATGAAGAAAAGTGTTTGGGATAGGATAATAAAACAGACAAGATACTCTTTTCTTCTATCTTATATTTCATTTTATTTTTAAATGGTTTCTCTGCTACTTTTTCAGACTGAGAAGAGAAAGCAACTGTAACAGGAAGATTCATTTTACAGACTAATTAAAAGGTTTTCAATGTTAGGCATATAGGTTTAAAGCTGCAAGACTTTAGAGACATCTCCTTCATTTCATTTTATTAAATAAATTTTTATATCATTTGGTTTTATATCAACTTAATTTCTGAATATATCCCTTTTCTCAACCCAACTCTGGTAGCTATCTCTTGTAGCAAAATAAAAAGGAGGAAAAAAGAAGAAAAGCAATTTAGCAAGACTATCCAACACATGAATCAAGTTTTATATGCAACATTCCACATCCATGATTCCCCACATCTGCAAAGTAGAGGAGATATATTTTCATGCCTCTTTTTGAGGGTCAAGTTTGATGATTGTAATCAAATAGCATTCAGTTTCATGCTGTCATTCTTTCCCTTTAAAAATTATAATTATAATTATTGTGGTTGGTTTTCTGGCCCTGCTTCCTACTCTCTACATCAGTTCATGTATCTTCCCATGCTTCCCTGAATTCTACACATTTATTCTTTCTGACAAGTTCAATAATATTCCACTACATTCCCCAAATTGTTTAGCCATTCTTCAATTAATGAGCAAATATTTTGTTTTTAGTTTTTTGTTATCACAAAAACTACTGCTGTTATAGATGAGATCTTTCTGTCAGTTTTTGATGTTCTTAGGGACACATGCCTATAAGTGGAATTTCTAGGTCAAAGGGTACAGACATTTCATTACTTTTTTTGTTTTTAATATAATTTCAAATAGTTTAAAGAATGGTTGGACCAATTCACAGTTGCATCAATGATCAGTTATCAAGCCTTTCTTTCTAAAGCCCTTCCAATATGACTAGTTGCATCTTTTGTCTACTTTTCCAGTTTGCATGACGTGAAACCTTAATTTTTTTAAAAATTTACATTCTTTTTATTATTGGTGATATGGAACAATATTTCATATGAAATTCTTTTGAGAAGGACTTACTTATATCCTTTAACCAATTGTACATTGGGAAATAGTTCTTAATCTTATATTTGTGTTAATTTCCTTTATATTTTGGATATCAAAACTATATATATGATGCAAAGATTTTTCCTCAACTAATCAATCAACCTATCAAGCATCTACCTTAATCCAAACACAGTACAAGGCACCAGGGATGCAAAAACAAAACTATTAAGAAATTTATATTTTATAGGAGAAGACAAGATGTGCATATATAAATAACATATCCAAAAATAAATCAAGGTGATTTTTCTGGAGGCAAGGCATTATGAATTACGAGAGGATAAGCAAAAAATTCATGTAGAAGGTGAAACAAGCTGAATCTTGAAGGAAACTAGAAATTCTAAGGAAAGAGACGGCTCAAGGAAGAAGACTCTACAGGCATGAGAGATTACCCTGTTGATAGTCTCTTTTTTATATACATTGATTTTATTTGTGCAAAAACTTTCCATGTTCATATTGTTGAAAGTATCTATTTTTATCTTTTCTAGAATCATCTCTGTACTTTGATTAAAAACTATCCTCTAATTATAGTTATGATTTGGCTGGCTTCTTATTTTCATATAATGATTTTTGGTATTCATTTGTTGTTGCTGAATTGTTTCAGTCATGTCCTACTCTTGGTGACCCCATTTGGTTTTGTTTGTTTGTTTTTTTTTTTTTTTAGCAAAGTAGTTTGCCATTTTTTTTTTCTCTAGCTCATTTTACAGATAAGGAAACTGAAGAAAAAAAGGTTAAATGACTTGCCCAGAATTATAGATATAGCACATGTCTGAGGATGGATTTTAAGTCAATCTTCCTTACTCCAGTCCTGATACCCTATCCACTGTGCCATCTAGCTGCCCCAATTCATGCCATGTATTAATTTTGAGCTTGTTATCAACTCTTTCTTTTTATAGATAATGAAACTATAGAAAACAAAGTTAAATTACTTGCCCCAAATCACACAGGCATTATGTCACAAAACCAGAATTTGAACCCAGTATTGCTACACCTACTAAACTACAAGTTCAGTTAGATAAAATGGACAGTACAAAGCAGCTAATGATAATTACTTTATCTTCCCAATAGAGGAACTTTCTCAGTAGCTACCCATATGTGATTTGCGGTTTATCTTCAGATTAATGATGATTGCTCTCCCATCAATATTTCTGAATATTACTAGTGACTGGAGGAAATTTTATTGGCTGCTGCAGTTCATTGAGAATTAATTGATATGACACACTTACTCTACATGAACTTGGAAAAAGTATATCAAGTGAGTGATTTAATTCACTTTATGCTAATTATAAATTATGCCAGGCAACATTAGTAAGGATGAACTTATTTCCAATGTGAATATTACATATGTATGCAATCTGTCCCTTTGACACCCGCTAGTTTGGTGACTTTGGCTGAAGAGCACCTCATATAAGTCATTACATGGGAAACTATGCCCATGTTTGCAATGTAGAATGCCCTTATATTCATTAGGACAGGAGAAGGCAGCTAAATGAACTACTCATCTTTATTTTTAATTTCACTAATACTGGGATAGCACATGCCTATATGAAATGATTTCAAATGTTTACATCCTACTTGAATATGTTTAAGCCACATTATAAATATTTCATAAAACTGAAAAGTAAATGCACTGGGGTGGGGAGGGGGAAGGTGAAAGGAAGAGGGGCAGAATGTTAGAAGGGGGAGGGAATGGCTGCCAAATAAAAGGAAAAATGAAAGATGACTTTAGAAGCCACTTGTAATGAATTACTAGTTGAATGTTAAGACCACATTATAAAGACCTCCTTCATTCTCATTTCCTGTTCAATATTGTTGGTGACTGGATTCGTCCTGATGCTTTCTCTATGTTCTGGAGCCCCCTCATAGTTTTATTAAAAGAAGTCCATCAGAATGGAAGATAGTTGTTATGCAGGAGCAGTCCTTTGCATAATGGGAGATGGCATTTCTTTTCCAGCTCTTACTGCTCTGCTGGTTCTAATAGCAACCTGGAGCTCAATTTCCTCCTCAAGAACATTGCATTTCATGTGGAATGTCAATTATTAAAATGCAGTGTCCCGTGTCTTACTTTTCACTAGATGAATTCATTTGCAAAACTTGCTAATTTATGCAAATGATCCTTAACCGGTAACTGCCTGGAATGTATTTCACAATTCCTAGCCTTTGGCAGCTTTGAAACATGGATCCTGAGAAGGAAAAGCATTAATGTTGAATTTATCTGTCAGCTCTGTCATCATTACATTGATTATGGCATCTTGTTTTAAAAAGCTGCCCTGGATAAAAATCGGTTATTAAGTAGAAGCCAATATCCCTGGCTGAGAAATCTTGAGGTGAAATTAGATATAAAGCAGAATGGGACTATCTGATACCTGCATCTCCTGACATGGCTGAGTAATGCTCACAGTTAATGTTTGCTTTTCTTAGAGAAACTAACTGGTTAATAACCCACGAGGTTAGATCTGCACCTGACTCACAAGTTTTCAAGCAGATTTAGACAATGTGTAATGACCCAACAGACCTGAGTTTCAATAAAGACAAAGGCAAAACAAACATCATTAGCATTATTTTTACTTTGATTACATTTACACAGAAACCAAAATACTACTGAAATTTTCATGTGCATGTATGTTTGCATGTCTACATATACTTCTATCTATATGAGCATTTGCAAATATATTTTAGAATCATAGATTGTTGGACAGGAAAATAGCTAAAGGTCATATCAATGTTCAAAGTCTCCTTTAAATGGATTATGTTTATATTTGCAATGCCATATCGTATTTAACTTTTCAAAACAAAACACAATACATTTTATCCCAACTGGACAAAATTTCCTAAGGTTCAGTCCTTTTTCTGTGTTGAAGTACTGTGCTGAGAAAAAAGAGCTTCTACAAACCTTTTTAATATAATTCTTTACTCAGATAGATTGATGGTGAGTTCCCCAAACCCCATCTTCCATAATCTGGAAGCCTAGAAGACCAGGGAAATCACAGATATTACCACAAGGAATCCTTATGTATCCTTATGCAATACTCTTATGTCCTTAATGGGTAGTTTGGCCACAAAGCTGGGTACTTAATTTTGAATCTAGCACCAAGACACACCAAACTAGACTACAGTGTTGATTTTACATTTATTCCTCTACCACATTATTGCACTTGCTTCTTTCTAATCCTTGATATTTGGATCTTTTCCATTTGCCTCGCAGGGGTATTTTTGTATGTATCTGGTCACATGCTATTCACGTCACTTCATCCCCCTTTGCTCCAGCTTTCTCCCTCATTTTATATTCAGAGGTTAAGTGAGCACGTCATAATGTATCTAAATGAAAAAGAAAAGAA
Organism: Myrmecobius fasciatus; assembly: GCA_023553655.1. Lineage (NCBI taxonomy): Eukaryota > Metazoa > Chordata > Mammalia > Dasyuromorphia > Myrmecobiidae > Myrmecobius > Myrmecobius fasciatus. Next base: position 63,583 of record JAJPUD010000473.1, on the reverse strand, counting down.
CTGCATTTTGAGAAGTTAACAATTATATTTTTCAAAGGGCCCATCTCATCTCTAGAAGATTAAAAAAGTACATATTTAATCACTCAGGTGAGTTCTGTTCCTTGATATCTTATAGAGCTTTGTCTCTTTAAATCTAACTGTGGAAGATATTCCTTTTGGCCCATAGGATGCCAAAATGACTTGATGATTTATTTATGTAGAGCTTGGCAGACTGGAGTCCAGATTGTGGCTGAAGCTGAATTTTATGAGCCTTCCCCTAGTGAGTATATTTTAAAATTATATTTTAAAAAAATCTTTCCTTTGAAAGCTGGGTAGAATTTGGCACTAGTTTCAGGTAATCATGATGAAGAAAACAGAAAAAAGAAAAGAAAAAGAAAGTTTTAAAATAAAATATAAACACTTAACAACTGAATATATTTATTACTAAATAAATTACAAACTGTTTTTAAATGATTACTGAAAACCTCTCATTTTGGAAAGGATAATGCAGTAGCTTTTGAACTGAATGTCATTTCTATATGCATCTATTTTCAAGTTTATCCCCTCCAAAAAAGATCTATTGATTCACAGCTGAATAATCAGAAATTACAGGAGCAAAGAAACTGGGCAAAATGATTTCCAAACCTATTTTCCTCATACTTTCCAAAAGTGAAGAAAATCAAGGCCAAAAAGAGAAATAATTTGATAAGGGCAGAAAAAAGGATTTCAATAAAGGGATAAAGGAACAGAGTCACTGAGGGAATTAGCTGGAGGTTTATGGGTAATGAAGATGATGCTGCACTTTGACATTCTAAAATTAAACCTGACCACTGTCAATGACCAGCTCTGTGAATGAAGTGCAAACATTTCATTTTATAAGCTTTGAGATAGGGCCAGAGCTACAAGACTTTTTCAAAGTGAAATAAAGGTCCTATAGATAGGCAAAGGATTAAACTCTGTTCAGTTTAAATATTGATAATATTGACTTGGTGAATAAATTGGCCACTAAAATGCTTTTTCATATCTTTTTTATTCTTTGTAATGAAGGATTATTCTCTCCTTATCTTTCCTTCTAAATCCCTCCCCAATTCCATCTTCTTTCTTACTGTTCCTTAGGCTCCAGTATTAAGTATAAAATTCTCTATTTAGAGTTCAAATTCTTTCCCAATCCAGCAGTTCCTACCTTCCCAATGCTCTTATTTCTTATTGTAGGCCTTGTACTTATGGATAAAATGATCCTGCCTCCTTGCTATTTCTCAAACAAGATATGACATCTCCTAACTTTGAGCATTTTTTCAGCCTGTGCCCCACACCTGGAATGCTCTCTCCATTTCTGCCTTCTGGCTTCCCTAACTTTCTTCAAGCTCCAACTAAAATCCCATCTTCTACAGAAAGCCTTTTCCATCTCTTCTTAATTCTAGTGTCCTCTCTCTTTTAATTATTTCCTAAATTTATTATATGTAGTTATACATATTTGCTTCCTTGATGTTTCCTCTATCAGATTGTGAGATTTTTTTTTGAACTCTTTTTGTATCCCCAGGATTTAGTGAAGTGCCTGACACATACTAGGCACTTAATAAATCTTTAGTGGTTGGTTGATTTGTATGGGAAATAGGGCAGGGATATACTGGGAAACTGAAAAGATTTTTTAAAAACAGAAGAAATCATAATTTTTTT
>JAJPUD010000473.1:44082-61827 GCA_023553655.1 Myrmecobius fasciatus | reverse complement strand
CCCCGCCCCCCACCCCTAGATGACAGGTAATCTAATACATGCTAGATAGGATAAATTATATGACAAGTACAATACATGTATACATATCTATACAGTTATCTTACTGCACAAGAAACATCAGATCTAGAAAGAGAAGAAGAAAAAAAACAACCTAAGAAGGAAAACAGAATGCATGGAAATATTCACAGAAAGCGTTAAAATGCTGTGTTGTGGTTCACTCTCAGTTCCCACAGGCCTCTCTCTGGATGTATATGACTATCTTCATCGCAGAACAACTGGTTTGAATCACATCATTGTTGAAGAGAACCATGTCCATCAAAATTGATCATCGTATAGTCTTGTTGCTGTGTATAATGTTCTCCTGGTTCTGCTGATTTCACTCAGCATCAGTTCATGCAAGTCTCTCCAATCCTCTCTGAAATCCTCCTGTTGGTCATTTCTTACAGAACAATAATATTCCATAACATTCATATACCATAATTTATTCAGCCATTCTCCAATTGATGGGCATCTTTTCAATTTCCAGTTTCTTGCCACTACAAAAAGGGCTGCCACAAACATTTTTGCACATGTGGGTCCCTTTCCCTCCTTAAAAATCTCTTTGGGATATAGGCCCAGTGGAAACACTGCTGGGTCAAAGGGTATGCACTGTTTGATAACTCTTTGAGCATAGCTCCAAATTGCTCTCCAGAATGGTTGGATCCGTTCACAGTTCCACCAACAATGTATCAGTGTCCCAGTTTTCCCACATCCCCTCCAACAGCTATCATTATCATTTCCTGTCATTTTAGCCAATCTGACAGGTGTGTAGTGGTATCTCAGAATTGTCTTAATTTGCATTTCTCTGATCAATAGTGACTTGGAGCACCTTTTCATGTGACCGGAAATAGTTTCGATTTCTTCGTCTGAAAATTGTCTGTTCATATCTTTTGACCATTTGTCTATTGGAGAATGGCTTGAATTCTTATATATTTGAGTCAATTCTCTATATATTTTAGAAATGAGGCCTTTATCAGAACCTTTGGATGTAAAAATATTTTCCCAGTTTACTGCTACCCTTCTAATCTTATCTGCATTCATTTTGTTTGTACAAAAACTTTTCAACTTGATATAATCAAACTTATCTATTTTGTGATTAATGATGACCTCTAGTTCTTCTTTGGTCACAAATTCTTTCCCCCTCCACAGGTCTGAGAGGTAAACCATCCTACATTGTTCTAATTTGTTTATAATATCATTCTTTAGAAATCATAATTTTTTTAAAAAAAAGCAGACTATGAATTTCCTGAGGGCAAGCATTGCTTCATCTTTTTTCTTTATATTTATTTATGACACCAAATACCATGCTCTGCATGTAAAGCTCTTCATATTTGTTTGTTGAATTAAAAAATAGCAAGCTCACTGAAATTGAATTTTCTTTGGAAAACAAAACATTTTCCTCAAACATGAAATTCCTCAGAAATTCAGTACTTAGAAAAATAAATGGATATAATTAATACCATGTAACATTTATTGAGTGTTGAAATCATTTTCTGATTATAATTTATTGGGCACTAGTAATGCTCAAGTTATTGCACAGAATATGAAATTAGACACTTTTCCTCCCTATTGAATTCACAATCACAAGTTAACAGACAAGACTCAACACTTTTCAAGCTGACATGATTTCAACACAGTGCCATTTCATTCTATTATAAGTTATTTTTATAATTATTGTTAGTAAGTATAACAACAAGAGTGATATAACTTTGACTGGAGGCAATCCATTCTGTCCTCAGTGTGCAGCCATTTAGGAAAGACTTTATAAGGCATTGAGCATTATTTTGAATTAAAGATAGTGTCGGTTCATTACCAAAAGGTGATGGTAAAAAGACATTTCAATCAATCAATTAGCAGGCATTTATTATTCTCCTATGTACCAGGAACTGTTCTAGGCACAAGGGATGTGAAAACAAAAATGAACTGCCCACAAGAAGCTTACATTCTGCTAGGAAGTACCATGCATATAAAAAATAAGTATGAAGAAAATATAGACAAAAAATATAAGCTAAATTTGTGTAGGAGAAGGCCCTAACTATTGAACATGGAGAGGTAAGGAGGTGAAAATTGGGAAAGGTTTACTGAAGAGAATGGCATTAGCCATAGTTTAAAGAAACAAGGAATTCTAAGAGATGAAAGTAAAATGAGATATAGTACATTATCTGTAAAGAGTAGCAAGGCAAATTTATTTGGACTGACATGTGAAAAGAGGATTAGTTTATAATAATTTTGGAAAGTCAGAATAAAGTAGTGAAACACTTTTAGAGCTAAATTGAGGAGAATACATTTGATTCTAGAGGTTTTGGGGAGCCAATGTACCTTGTTTAAGAAGGGACTAATATTGCTAAGACCTTCCACTTTAGGAAAATCACTTTGGTGGCTCTATGGTTTGGAGAGTTCAGAGACTTGAGGCTAAAAGACTCACTAGGACTATTATTTATTTGTCCAGATGATAGGGTCAAGGTATTTAGGACTTCATGAGAGGTGATAGTATACAAGGGATAGCTAATATATTGGATGAAAGAATTAAGCTCTAAAGGCATCTTGACAGTTAAGATTATTGGAGAAAATAAGATAAAATTTAATAGGGACAAATGTAGAAGCTTACATTTGAGTTTAAGAAATCAGCATCATAAGGATAGGATGGGAGAAGCATGATTATTAAGCAACTTGTCTGAAAAATAATTGCAGTTTTAGTCCTGCAAGCTCATGAGTCAGTAGTATGTGCCACACAATTGGTATGGCAACCCAAAAAATATAGTTTAGGAAGTTCATTGATAGACTGAGTGCTCCCAGAGAAAGTAATTTCAGGTTGGCAGATGACTCTGAGTTCATATAATATAAAAATCATTGGAGAAACTGGGATGTTTAACCTGAAGAAGAGAAGATTTTGCAAGAATGGCACAGCATGATAGTTATTCAAATACTTGAAGGAATGCCATTTAGAAGAAGAAAAGGGGAAGAGAATAAACATTTATAGGGGATCTACTATGTTCCAGGCAGTGTCCTAAGGTCTTTACAAATATCTCACTCATCCTCATCACAATCCTATGAGGTTATTTTGCTATTATCCCCATTTTATAGCTGAGGAAAATGAGGAAAAACAAAGAGAAATAACTTTCCCAGCATCACATAGCTAGTAATTGTCTAAGGCTAAATTTGTACTGAACTCTTCTTGAACTTCAAATCCAGAGCTCTAGCCTCTGCATTGCATGAGTCAGAAGAAGAAAAAATAAACTCACTCTGTTTGACCACAAATAGCAGAACTAGAAACAATGGGTGAAAGTTGCAAAAAAAGAGAACTTAGATTTTTAGGTTGGGAAAAAATTTCCTAATAATTAAAAGCTATCAAAAGTGGAATGAGGTACCACTTCAGTCAAAGTCTTTCACCCAGATTTCATCTTATTTGTCAAGGTTAAAATGGGGATTCTTTTTTCATATGTAAGTTGATTTTTCAACACAAAACATGTGTAATTATGAAAGCCAAAGGCTTCTCTCTGTATGCTCTGTGGTCCTATGCCTAGAACCACCATCACATGTCTGTAGATGTCTTTAGCTTTTCTAGCAACATGCATGCACTTAAGACTTAAGTGGTCTTGAATTATATAGCACCTTCTCTGCTCTCTCCTCCACCAACTTGCACTTACCTTCACCAGAAGGCAACTACTACCTGAGTTGGAAGTTGTAGTTCTGGAATCAACCATTCTGGAGAGCAATTTGAAACTATGCCCAAAGGGTTATCAAACTGCATTTCCTTTGATTCAGCAGTGTTTCTACTGGGCCTATATCCTAAAGAAATCTTAAAGGAGGGAAAGGGACCCACATGTGCAAAAATGTTTGTGGCAGAACTTTTTGTAGTGGCTAGAAACTGGAAACTGAATGGATGCCCATCAATTTGGACAATGGTTGAATAAATTATGGTATATGAATGTTATGGAAAATTATTGTTCTGTAAGAAACGACCAGCAGGATGATTTCAGAGACGCCTGGAGAGACTTGCATGAACTGATGCTGAGTGAAATGAGCAGAACCAGGAGATCATTATACACAGCAACAACAAGACCATATGATGATCCTTTCTGAAGGATGTGGGTCTCTTCAACAAAGGGATGATTCAAACCAGTTGCAACTATTTAGTGATGATGAGAGCCATCTACACCCAGAGAGAGGACTGTGGGAACTGAGTATGGTTCACAACATTGCATTTTTACTCTTTTCGTTGTTGTTTGCTTGCATTTTATTTTGCTTCTCACTTTTTTTTCTGGTTTGCTTTGATTTTTCTTGTGCAGCAAAATAATTGTATTAATATGTATGCATATATTGGATTTAACATATATTTCTACCATGTTTAACACATATTGGACTACTTGCCATCTAGGGGAGGGAGTAGGAGAAGGGAGGAATATTGGAACACAAGGTTTTGCAAGGGCCAATGTTGAAAAATTATACTTGCATATGCTTTGAAAATAAAAAAAACTTCAGGCAGCTAGGTAGCAAAGTGGATGGAGCACCAGCCCTGAAGTCAGGAGGACCTCAGTTCAAATCCAGTCTCAGACACTTAACACTTCCTAGCTGTGTGACCCTGGGCAAGTCACTTAATCTCAATTGCCTCAGCAAAAACAAAAAACAAACAAAAAAAACCTTCAATAAGAAAAGGAAGTTGTAGTTCCTGAACTTTTAGGGGCCTGAGGGGTTTGGCAAGTAATGGGGCAATCTCTTTGGTGAAATTGGTATAAAGGGAGAGATAATGGTAGAAGGCGTGTAGGTGATATGAGATGAGGAGGAGGAATTTAGAGGGAATTCTTGGCAGTTTAAATTTTTTTTCTGTAAAATATTACGCAAGATTCTAAGGTGAGAGAGTGTGGAGAGGGGGGAATATGGCAGATTTTATGAAAAGGTTTGGAGAGTGAGATAGTGAGTTGATAAAGGAGGTATAAAAGGATTGCCTAGCAGCAGTGAGGGCCCGGTGTAGGTCGTATAACATAAATTTGTGGTGGATGCATTCAGAATGGTTGCATGATCTTCTCTGTCTTCATTCAGTAGCATTTGTGTGGGAATAAATATAGTGACTGGTGAGAGTGATCCAACAGTGAAGCTTGAGAAGGCATCATAAGCAACTTGATAAGAGGAGTAGGAATTCAAGAGAGAAGGAAAACATAGATTTGAATTTATTCACTAATGGGTCAAGATGAAAAAAAAGTGAGAGTCTAAGGAAGGTGAGATAGCTTGGAAGAGAGCTGATAGGTTAAGGGGTTGAAAGGTATGGTGCAGATGAAGAGTCAAGTGAGGGAAAGTAAAGGGAAAGGTGAAAAGCCAATAGATTATGGTGAAATAAGGGTATTTTGGAATTCTTGAGCATAGGGGAAGTATATTTGTGGATGATGAATGATCAAGGGTATGACCATCTTTGTATGTGATTGAAGTAGAGTGGAGGAATAATGGAAAATGAATAGGTTAAAGAATTGAATGATTAGGGTATTTGAAGAAGAGTCAATATGCATGTTGGAGTTCCTCAGGATAAGGGCAGGGATTGGGAAGGGAAGAAAAATTGTGAACTAGGTTGTTGTTGTTGTTGTTTGTCCTTTGTTCTCGAAGAGGACCATGACATCAGGGAGGTGATTCCATGACATGCAAGTGAATTGGTTTTAAGTGAGGGAGAGCTGGGTAAGTTCACCTGCCTCACCTCCTTTGCAGCTATCTGGATCCAGTGGCCAGATATGGATTAGGCCATAGAGATGGCCCTGAATGCAGTGGAAGATCTTGGAATATAGTGGGACCTCAAGGTTACTATATGCCCAGTATTGAATTCACTGAAGTGGGGTGATGGTATCTATAAACAAAAACTACCAGGATTTAAGTTAGTAAATGAATAACATGAACTCCAGAAGAAGAGAAGAGGAGTGATGGAGAAAAGGGTAAAACCCGGAAATGGCAACAGAGACCTGCCAATCAAACTGAGGAGAATGACTGAAGGTTTAGTCAAAACTAAAAAGGGTGGTCAGAGAGACTGTGTCTTCAATAGGGAATCAAGTTTCATTAATATCTAGTAGATGGAAAAAATGAGAGAGGAAAAGATTAAAGAGGAAAAGAAGTTTGTTGCTTATGTGGAAGAAATATTCCAAAAGGCACAGTGGAAGGACTGGATGGAGTTAGATTGAAACTTTGATATGGGAGGTTTGAGGGGGATGGAAAGGAGTAATCAGATAATAAAACAGATATTAGTATTTAACCATTCAAAAATTATCTCAATGAAATGGATTTGATTTGTTAGGAAAATACACCAGAAAATTTACTGTCCAAACACAATCTGAAAATAAAAGGAGAAAAATAAGCATGTTTCTCCTTTTATCTTCAGCTAAATTGTGTTTATTGTCTAACTGTTAAAGGTAAGCATGTCTATGAGATCTAGTGAACTATATAGTATTAGGGGTGTAGTTCCACACCACATATTGAAGCCATGGTAGCTACCCTTTTAAAAAAATCTGACATTTCCCCACTCTGTAATGCCAGCTTAGCCTTATAAAGAGAATTGTACTTTCCTTATAATTTTTAGGTATCCTGAGGGAGTTGTTGAGGGATGGGTATCTTTCCTTTCTGCTTTGATTGAGACTCAATTGGCTGTGTTCCTCAGATTTTAAGGAGCTACTAACTAGGACTCCAGCTTTATTGAACCCTTTTGTTCTTATAAAGGAACACTTAACTTTAAATATATAGCAAGAACAAAATTACAAACACTTCCTAAATACTTCATAGGCATAATTTCTTCTATACCAATTTGTTCTTGGGTTTAGGGGGGAAACATAGATTAAGTCAATATTAATTTTTGACAATGTGTAAATAAACAATGTTTTATCTGGCTCCAGTAATAAAGAGATAATAGCCAAGGATTATACATAGCATTGATTCAACCAAGTTCACATATGAAGGTGACATTGGCTTCTGCTGGACTGTAATGCTGAAGGACATTCCAGATGATTGCTCCATGCTGAGCTGGCTGCAACACCCAGCCTAGATTCCTGGATTCTCAGATTCCTGTGGCTCATACTATCCTCCTTTGAAATTTCAAAGGTCAAAGACTGCTCTCATTCAAACAGCTTCTACTTCTCTCCCTTCTCCTTTTCTTTATCGTCTTTCTCCTCTTTATTTTTATTATTTGATTCCCTATGACTTTCTCTTTATCCAATGTATAACTTTTACCTAACAATAATAATATAAATATAAGGCTATACATATTATCTTTTAAAATTTTTTATGTGAAACAGATATTGATTATGTATACATGTACGAGTTTTAAAATTTTGTCGCCCTGTTTCATTATTACTTGTAATAATAGCATATTTATCAATAATAATAGTGTTTTAATGTTTTCAAAGTGTTTGCATACATAATATTACCTGATAATTCTACTGTAGTGATCACACATGGGATGTGTGATGTCTACTGGGGTGTGCAAAGATAAATAAATGAAGGGAAATTTGAGGAAGGAGAAAGCATTGACACTGGGGGGAGAGACAGGAAAGATATCTCAGAGAAGGTTGCATTTGAACTTTTAAATATTTTCCTGGTTGAGGTATTGAGAGTTGCTCTTGAATATTGGGGGCTGGTACTTAGGGCTTTACTATTATCCGTGAAAGTATATGGACAGATAATAGCAATAAGGCTTAAGAAATATTTTCTCCCAATTTGCTGTAGATTGCAGAGCAATCATAGAATTGATACAATTTTGGAAATGGAGGATGAAAATTAAACAGACCCACTTGATAATAGGTAAACAGTGTTTGTACAATGGAGAAAGGGCTGAACTTGGAGTCTTGGGACTTGAGTTCAAATCCCCACTCTGCTATTTACCACTTTCATGATTTAGGGGAATTCATAACCCCTATCAGCCTCATTTTCTTTCCCTGTAAAAAAGGGATTTAGACAAGATGAGTGCTGTCCTTTCTTTTTCTCTTCATCTGTGGTCCTAATGATAATGCTTTAAAAAGACACCATTTTATTCTTTACAAAGGGTTTCATTGCTTCATATATTATCTTAATCCAAACATATACCTGCAAAGTAGGTAATTGGTATTAGATTTGTAACTTCACTGGATCACATACTTAATCATTCTATTTCAGTTTCTAAGTACCAGACTTGTACACTGCAGCCTCAGGATACTTTCCTAAGGTTCCCAAGGTATTTTATGGGGGGTAAACCAATCAACTAAGATGAATTTATCTTAAAGATTCTTGAATTCAAATGTCCCCAAACATTCATCCATCAAATATCAAACAAAATGCAATTAACTCTATGTTGTAGAAACTACTTATGCCATATTCTTAGACACAATGGGAATAAGGATAAGGAGTAGGCCTGTGATTGTATAGAAAACTCCCCCTTCCAATGCAAGTCAGTATCTTTGCTGTAACTTAAAGTCTTAAACTCTAGAAAGTTGCACAGAACATTGAGAAGTCGAATGTCTTGCTTGTCATTACATAGTCAAGTGTTTGACAGAAGTGAAATGTAAAGACTCTTTGACATTGCACTTCATTTAGGCATGATAATGAGAATCTATAGTAACATATATAGATACATTTCATAAAAAATGGCAATCTGTCTTGTTTCCCCCTTGCAATAATGATTTGTGATAATAAGCTCCCATAGGTAGGATGATGCACCTATTTTGTTCCCAAATTACCTCTGTGTCATTTTTGTTATTCAGTTGTTCAGCTGTGTTTGACTTTTTGTGACCCCATGGACTGTAGAACAACAGGCCCTTCTATCCTCCTTTATCTCCAAAAATCTGTTCGTCTCGTTCATGGTTTTCTTGACTCCATCTCATCCTCTGTCTTTTCTCTTTCTCTATTGCATTTAATCTTTCCCAACATCAGGAGTTTTTTTCCCTGAAGAGTGCTATCTTCTTATTAAGTGGCCAAAATATTTAAGCAGCCAAAATATTTAAGCTCAGATTAAGTACTTCCATTTCATTTTTAAGTTTCACCTTCCAATCATTACCATTATAGGGGTTAATATTATAAAGAGTGTCCCTATTTAGGATGACTTCCATTTTTTGCAGATAACTTAGGCTATTTGAAAAATATGCTAAAAATACATGTTAGAAAGAAAAATAACTCTTGAGTTTCTATGTCTAAACCAGTGGTGAATAGAAATGGATCCTCTAGCTGCCTATTGATTTAGAAACCACTAATTACCATAATTTATTTTGCATCATATTTTTATATTGTTCAACATTTTCCAATTACATTTTAATCTGGGTCCGGTCCTACCTGGGAGTTTTACCAGTGCTTGCTGCCTGAGCTTTGAGTTTGACACTTTTGATTAAATAGGTCAATTAACTGGTTTGACTAAAATAACCTGTTGCTGTTCCACTGAGGCACTGTTGATAAAGCTATGAAACTGTCCAATCATTCTGGAAAGCAATTTGGAATTGTGCCCCCAAACTTACTGAACTCTGTATTCTCTTTGATCTACTAATACCATTACCAGGCATAAAAAAGAGGGAAAATACTCATATGCACAAAAATACTTACACCAGCATTTTTGTAAGTACAAAGAACAAGAAACTAAGGGAGGTACCGCCTGACTCTCCATCAAATAGAATATAGCTGGACAAATTATGGTATGTGAATGTAATTAAATACTATTGTGTTGTTAAAAAAAAAACATGAGAGATCATTTTAGAGAAACCTAGGAAGACTTGTGTGAAATGATATGCAATAAAGTAGAACTATTTATACTATGATAACAACATTTTAAATATTCGAAAGATTTAAGATCTCTGGCCAATGGAATATTCAACCATGATTCAGTAGGACCAAGCATGAAATATGAAGAATACTACCCACCTTCTGACAGAAAGATGATGGATTCAAGATGCAGGATGAGGCATACATTTTTGGATATGGGCAATGTAGGAAATGTTTGCTATGCTTATTTGTTATAAAGGTTTTATTTTTTTTTTTTTTCTATTATGGAGAATAGGAAGAGGAGGGGAAAATGCTTGACTATTGAAAAAATAAAATTTTAAAACTATTTCACCTCTACCCACCAATAAAATAAAATAACTTGATGTTTTGCTGTTGTAGTGACTGGAAAGTTTAGAAACTTACATAGAAACAGTGAAGTATCTATTTTGAGTTAGTATGAAAGTTGGAGATGAACAGTGTTAGAAGATAAGAGTTACAGTATTCTAGCCCTTGGCTTTACCTACATGACTCAATGTCCTCTCTTCATTTGAACTTCATGACATTTGCTTATACCATCTTCTCCCAATTTTGGTGACTGTCACCTATGTACATTTGACCCTGATCTGACCTTTCTCCTTGACAATTGATAGGATCAATAGAGTGTTAATTATATCGACTATGTTATCCAATCAATCAAACAATCAAGAAGCACTTCTTTGACCTACTATTAGCTAGGCCCTTTCTCATGATCCCCTCCATCTCTATCTATTTCATCATGGAGCTGATTACAGCTAAAATTTTACCATTTCTCTAAGCTATGCATTCCTTTCCATTTCTACAGTAACTATCTTAGTTCAGGTCTTTATCTCTTCTTGGAGTTGCTAATGATAGCCTCCTCTCTGATCTTTTGCTGACAATCTTCTCTTCTATTCATCATCCACAATATTGTCTCAGTAATCTTCTGTATTTATCAATCTGGTTTAATCCCTCCTTTGCTTAAAAAAATCCACTGTTTCCCCATTGCTTATAAAATAAGGAAAAGTTCCTTATCCTGTGATTCAAAGCCTTGAAAAATCTAGCTCCATTCTGCCGTTCCTTCTTCATTCTGTCTAAACTATTCTCTTTCTTGTATTCTATATTTTAGCCATATTGGACTATTCTCTGTAATTTTCATTGTTCTCTTTTCCATCTTAACCTTTTGATCACAGTATCTCCCTTGTATAGAACAGACCCACTACCACTAAAAACAGCTTTTGAAAACTTCCTTCTTTTGAGGTCCAATTACTTTATGAATCTTCTCCAACCATTCATTCCCCTCTTCCCATTCTGGGGAAAGTCATCTCTCCCTCTTCAAACTTCTTGTAGAATTTTGCCTAGACATAGCCTTATCAATGTCTCCCTCTTGTTTCATAATTATGTGTATGTCTGTAGGTCTGTCCTCCTTCTTATATTGTAAGATTCTTAAAACAAAGTTTATGTTACCTCAAAATTTGTAATCTTCCCTATCTAGAGTGATGCATTGCACATAGTAGGGCCTTTATAAAATTTTAAAAATTCAATTGAATTATGCCTAGAACTCAAGATTCTTTTACTGCCCATTCTCTTAACTATTATCTAAACAGAAACGGTGTTGTTACTTCAGGAGTTATATAATGGGCTAGGGGAATGCTATAGGTAATCCCTTCTCCTGAACTAGCTTGAAATAAAAATTAAATGGGCTTTGAGCATTTGAGAATTGTAGTTTCATTGGGGCCATGGAACACTAAGTGAGGTTGAGAAACAGGGTGTTAATTCAGGCCTAATCATTTAATTCCACTCTGTTATATGCTATATTTATTGCCCTCCTGGATCTGTTTTCTATGGCCTGATAAAGAGACAGCGATTCTCCAAAGCTCAGTCAGGGACCATTTTATTTATATCATTAGTTAGTCCAATAAAAGCATTGGCTCCAGCTTCCTGCTGTTATTTTCTGTCTGCTGTCTTGTCATTAACTATGAAAACGCTGATTGGGTTTTCATTGGTTGGGCTGGAGTTCTTTTGCAGCTAGAAAGGGTGTGAGTGTATATATGTGAGTGCTAGATTGGATCTTGGAGAAAGAATCGGCTTGCCAGATCCACATAGGACAGAACATGTGATGTGTCAGTGGGGAGGGTGACAGGTGCTCCAGTATATTTCTGCTGAGCTTTGGTAAATTATTTGGCTATATCTGTGGACCAAGTATCATTTGTACTTGATCTTGAGCAAATCTCCCTAAAGTGAAGGTATATCTAGAAGGAAATGATGTAAAGGTATTAAGATAGTTTATTTAGATGATCAGAGGTAGAGTAGGGTAGTGAATGGAATCAGGACACCTAAGTTCAAATTCTGACTCCAATTATGTGTGTACAGGGAAGTTATAATCACTCTGAGATTTATTTCCTCACCAGTAAAGTGGAAATTATTCAATCAATCAGTCTCCCTTAAGGCACTAAGAATACAAATAAAATGCATGAAACCATACGTATTCTTAAAGAGCTTATCCACTTTTGGGAGAAACAGCATGTACATACGTATGTATAATATGCATTTGTTGGCCACATAATATGTAGATATGACTGATTCTCACGTGGCACCAAAAGATTTTTGATCCAGAATCTCTCTCCTCCTGATGCTAAGGGAGACTTCAAATTCCAGTTTTTGGGAAGTAGAATTAGGACTGTGTCTGGTCATTTGCCCCTTCATTCTCCTGTCTTCAAAAGGAGAACTAAACTAATATCATATCAATGCATCATACATCAAGTTTCTGTAGTATAGGGCGATGATAAGAGATTCTCTCTTCTCAAAGGGATGGTAACAATGAGTTTACTCTTGATGGCTTAACTCCCTCACATCAAACACTAATTATTAAAGTAAGTCACCAATAGCTAGTACACTTCTTTTATCAAAGTAAGCAGTAAATAACAAAGAAAGGAATTGTACAGATTAGAGGAGGTAAAAGAATATACAATAGTAAACAAAATCTTTAAGTGAGAGTAAGGGAAAAAAATCTCAATTCAGTCAAGGCTAGATCAATTGCGGCAGGAGGAATTCCATTTTTAGCAGTCTCTAGGTACTTTAAGTCAAGGAAAATATTGGAGACCAGCTTTCCCACATATCTACAGCTCTAAGGAGATCTCTTGTCCATCATTCGACACCATGCAAAAGCTAATGCTCTCTGTGCCCACCTCTTCAGAATGGAACCCTCCTAGCCAATCAGAAAGCATGTTTCTTTTTACACAGAAAACACATTAGGTTGATTGTCCCTTGGAAAAACTGCCCCAACCTTAGGCAGGAATGGAGTTACAGATAAGCACAAAGAATACATACAAAGAGAATAAATTAAAAAATTGAATATGTTAAATACAAAGTAATTAGGGGAGCACTAGTAGAAAGGGATGAGAAACTGTTGCTTGTAGAAGGTGAGATTTAAATTATCTCTTGAAGGAAGAAAGCCATTCTCTGAGGCAGAGATAAAAAGACAGCACATTTCAAACATGGGGAAAGGACAGTATAAAATCATGAATAGAGAGGATGAAGTGTCATGTCTGAGAAAAAGAAAAAAGCCAATTTAACTAGTTCATAGAGTGGAAGAAGGGGAGATCTCTCTAAGGAGGCTGGAAAGGTGGGTTAGAGGTAGATTGTGTGGGGTTTTAAGAGAAAAACAGAAATATTTATATTTTATCCTATAGGCTGGGAACCACAGGCACTTATAGAATAAGGAAGTAACATAGTCCTATCCATGTTTAAGGAAGATTATTTAGGAAAGATTAGCTGTGAGGCACATGATCTATTTGGGAGAGACCAAATAGGAGGGTTTGAAAATAAGCTTAACAAGTGGTGACAAAGGTCTGTGTGAATAGAAAGAAGAAGCCATATGTGAGAGATATGATGTAAACTATGTCAAAATTTAGCAACTGATGGGTATCTGAGGTGAGAAAAAGTGAGGAATCAGGGATTATTAAAAACCTCAGAGGACTGGGTCTGTATCCCAAAGACATCATAAAAGAGGAAAAAGGATTCACATGTGCAAAAATGTTTGTGGCAGCCCTTTTTGTAGTGGCTAGAAACTGGAAACTGAATGGATGCCCATCAGTTGAAGAATGGCTGAATAAGTTATGGACATGAATGTAATGGAATATTATTGGTCTACAAGAAATGATGAGCAGGCTAATTTCAGAAAAGCCTGGAATGACTTACATGAATTGATACTGAATGAAGTGAGTAGAACCCGAACAGTGTTCACAGTAACAATGAGATTATGTGATGATTCACTGTAATGGACTTGGTTCTTCTCAACAATGAGATGATTTAAGGCAATTCCAATAGACTTGTGATGGAAAATGTGATCCACATTTTTTAAGAGGGAGAATTATAGAAACTTAATGTGGATCAAAGCATAGTATTTTCACTGTTGTTTTGCTGTTGTTTGTTTGTTTGCTTGTTTTTTTTCTTTTCTTGTGTTTTTCCCTTTTGAATTGATTTTTTTGTATAGCATAATAAATATGAAAATATGTTTAGCAGAATTGTACATGTTTAACCTATATCAGATTGCTTTCTATCTTGGGGAGGGGTAAAGGAGAAGAGAAGGAGAAAAATTTGGAACACAAGGTTTTGCAAAACTGAATATAGAAAACTATCTTTACATGTATTTGTAAAAATAAAATACTATTCAAAAAGCTTTAAAAAATCTCACAGAAGGGGCAGCTAGGTGGCACAGTGGATAGAGCACTAGCCCTGAAGTCAGGAGGACCTGAGTTCAAATCTGGTCTCAGACACTTCCTAGCTGTGTGACCCTGGGCAAGTCACTTAACCCCAATTGCCTCAGCAAAAAAAGCAAAAAAAAAAATCTCACAGAATAAGACTATGGCAGTGTCTTTGTCAGAAGTAGGGAAGTTTGGAATGGAGTGGCTTTATGGGAAATATCAATACAGATGATAACTATCACTTATATGGTGCTTTAAAGTTTGAAAAGAGCTTACTCCATATTATCTCATTTGATCCTCACTACAACTTTATGAGGTAGATTATTAACACATTTTTACAGATGAGGAAATTGAGGCTGAAAGAGGTTAAATGATTTGCCTAATGTCACACAACTAATAACTTTCTGAGGAAACTTTTAATTAGATGACTCCTGGGATCTTATGAGGTCACCAAAAGAAAATATAAACAGAGAAGAGAAAAGGCAAAGTCTTGGTGAAATAATATTACTATTAGTAGGGTCATAAAGATCTGGTGTCAAGAAAACCTGAATTTGAAACTAGATTATTATATTCACAAGGTATAGGATCAAATCACATAATGATTTTTCTAAGTCTCTTTTCTCATCTGTAAAAAGAGGATAAAAAATAGTACTTCATAGGGCTACTGTGAGAGTTAAATGAGATTATATATACATATAGAATACTTTTCTTATATGAATAGTGGTTATTATTTTGTGTTCATTCATTTCAGTCAGGTCTGACTGTTTATGACTGTATATGGAGTTTTCTTGGGAAAGATACTGAAGTGGTTTGACATTTACTTCTTCAGCTCATTTTATAGATGAGGAAATTGAGGTAAATGGGGTTAAATGACTTGTCCAGAGTCACACAGCTAATAAGTGAATGAGGCTAGATTTGAAATCAAGAAGATGACTCTTCCTGATTCTAGACCCAGCACTTTTCCCATCACCCCACCTAGCTGTCCTGTGCCACCTAGTTGCCCTGGTTATATAACCAGCATTTATATAGTAATATAACTATAGGTGTGTGTATATATATACGTATATATATACATGCATATATATATAACATATATATGTCTAACAACATAAATGCTGGTTATCATTGCTATCATGATTGTCATCATTATTATTCCTAATCTCATGGGTTTTATGAAGAAAATACTTTATAAACTTTAAAGAGTTTCATAAATGTGAGCTATCTTATTAGACCAAAAAATAAAGAAAACAACAACATATATTTTAATCACTCCTTAGATGATTATTTTTTTTCTTATCCATAACTGCATAGATCAATTGATTATACTTTAAATGGCCACTAGAATATTATCAAGTCAAGAGAAGTAAGGAAAAAGCAATGGAGAAACATTTTTGCAGAGGTCACGAGTTAATGATTCAAGTTATCATAAGATAACACAGGTGCATTAACATAACTTACTGTGTAATTACCATTGTTTCCAATGCAGTTAATGTGTAGTTATCCATGTAATAAGAGACATTACTTCATGGTACATATGCCATTACCTCATGTCATTGGAAACAGTGCACAAATGAAGCGAATCACTATTATTTCATGCTAAAAGGTGAGGACATCTTTGAGAAGAAGCAGGTCTTTTAGTAGAATTATTGTTTATTCAACTAAGCAAATACATTTAATAATCCAAGTGAAAATTGCAATTCTGAGAACTGCACTGATAATTATTTTAGGCAGCATGGCATAGTAAGTCAAATTTTTTTTGTATTTACTTAGCTAAATATTTACTTAGCACCTACTCTTTCTCTCTCTCTCTCCATATATATATATATATATATATATATATGCCAGGTAGAGCAGCTAGATGGTGCAGTGGGTAGAATATAGACCTGGAGTCCGAATGAAAGACTTAACTTCCTGGTTTTAAGTTTAGGTTTAAATCTCAGCTGATATCTATTATCCATGTGATCATGGGGCAGTCACTTAAGCTTTCTGATCCTCAGTTTCCCCTTCTATAAAATAGAGGTAAGGATGTCTATCTATCTCAAACACACAAAAGAAAACAAAAAGTTGGAAGAGAACGTGAATAAATAGATCAGGTTTATTACTATTTAATCCAATTTAACATATAGAGCATATACTTCTTTAAATGCAAACTGTATATAATAGAACTTCACAGTTCTTTTGTGCAGGTTTCTTAAATGTTGTTTATTGAAAATTTGAAATATTTGTGGTTTCTTGTAGTTGTTAATTCATGTTAAACAAGAAAATTTTATTTAAAAAATCATCAACTAAACAGTTAACACCTTTGTGTGCAAAAACAGAAAACTAAAGACTAAAAAATTTAAAAATGAAACACTTGTTTATGGAATTTACAAATTTCTTGGAAGAGGTGGAATACACTGAAACTGAATATATTATTTCTTTCTATTTTTCATGGCACAGCTTCAGGGATTTCTAAAATGTTCCCACATAAAGGTTTGTATGAGTTTACTCATAGAGAGTTTAGAGTGGCAGAACAACTGAATGTAATTGAATACAGAAAAATATAACCTTAAATTCTAAAACATTATTATTTGGTATCTGAGCTGAAAAACTAACAAACAAAAGAACTATCTTTGGTTTAAGAAGCACAATCAACAAACATTTATTTAGTGTGTACTAAGTAGAGGAATAGCACTGGATTCTGGGAGTGACAAAAGCAATATAATAATCCTTAACCCAAAGGAACTTGCAATCTAATTGGGAGTCTAAGGGGAATGGGAGAAGGCCAAAAAACACATGCAGAAAAATATAAGGACAATATGAGATATTATGATAAATGCTAAATGAAGATTTTAACTTCTTCTAGCTAACATTCATATAGGGACATTGATATAGGAGTTTATAAAATGCTTTAATATGTGTTATCTCCTTCGATCCTCAAAATAATCTTGGGAGATCAGTGGTATTGTTATACTCATTTTATAGATACCAATTGAAGCTTAATAAACAAAAGAAATTTGCCTACAGTCATATAACTACTAAAGGCTGAATATGTATTGGGATCTAGTACTTCCTGATTCCAAGACCAGTATTCCATGATGACTTTTTTGGACAATACATGTTCTAGGGTTTCAAAGGGAATCATAAAATCTTAGATTTAGCACTAGAATGGACCTCAGGAGTTATGTAATCTAATTTTCTCATTTAATAGAGTAGGAAGTAAAATTCAGAAACATTATGACTTGTGGAAGATTGGAAACAAAGACAGAGAATGCAAAAGAGACAGAGAGACAGAGACAAACTGAAGTATTCAGAGAGA
>JAJPUD010000473.1:0-44072 GCA_023553655.1 Myrmecobius fasciatus | reverse complement strand
TGCAAAAGAGACAGAGAGACAGAGACAAACTGAAGTATTCAGAGAGAAAGACAGAGAGAGAGGCAGAGATAGAGACAAAGACAGAGACAGAGACACAGAGACACAGATAGAGAAAGACAGAGGACACAGAGAGAAAAGAAACTGCTACTTTAGAATATGATTAAAGACATTCACAAAAGCCCTCCTACCTAAATTCTGTCCATTGTTCAAGGCAAGAAGAAGGGGAAGGACATTCAAAGAAGAAAAAATATCACAAGCAAAGGAGTGAAAGGTGGGGGCAGCTAAGATGTTTAAAGAGTGAATAGAACAATTGGGTTAAAATATGTGGGGGGATTCTATAAAGGGGAGTGGTAGAAAGTAATATTGGAGATGTAGGTTGAGTTAATATGGTGAAGAGTTTTGAATGTTAGGCAAAGGAATTCAGATTTTATTCTACAGCCAATGGGGAGCTATTGGAAGATTTTGAGCAGTTCAGTGACATGAACGGAGTCCTACTTTAGGGAAATTACCCTGCCAGCAGCATATAAATGGTTGGAGGGAGACCAGTTAAGAGACATTTGCAATAGTCTCAAGTATAAAGTGATAAGGGACTGTATCTTGCCCAAGATAATTAGTTTATTGTTGCAAACAAGATACTAATTCACATAATGTTCTGCTGAAGTAAGAACATGGAAATTAAGTGTCCCGCAGTTATTTCAAATAGTCATATCTGTGCCCACAGTGGAGATATATATATATATAGTATATATTTACTTCTCAGTGTATTTGATATTTCCAAAACAACAGAATGTAAACTCCTTGAAGGAAGGAACTATTTCTCTTTCCTCCTTTTCTTTCTTTCTTTTCCTTCTTTTCTTTCTTCTTTTTTTGTCTTTCTCTTTCCTTATTTCCCTTTTCTTTTTTCCTTTCCTTCTTCTTTCTTCCTTCCTCTTTCTTTCTTTCCTTCTTCCTTTTCTCTCTCTCTTTCCTTTTTCTTTATCTTTCTTCCTCCCTTCCTTCCTCCTTCCCTCTCCATTTCCTTCCTTCCTTCCTTCCTTCCCTCCTTCCTTCCTTCCTTCCCTCCTTCCTTCCTTCCTTCCTTCTATCTTTGTTTTCCTTTTCAACATTGACAATAAGATTTGGCATATAGGGGGCAGGTAGGTGGCACAGTGGACAGAGCACCAGTCCTGAATTCAGGAGGACCTGAGTTCAAATGTGGTCTCAGACACTTAATACTTCTTAGCTGTGTGACCCTGTGCAAGTCACTTAGCCCCAATTACCTCACCAAAAAAAAAAATGGCATGTAGGCATGTAAATATTTCTTGAATTTGTGGGGAAAAAAATCAGCACTGATCATATATAAATGCAAAGAACAAAGTAAACAGCTACTGAAAACCCAGAAAATCCCCATACATACTTACTGAACAAATGGTTGTTAAAGATGATCACAACCAGATAATCTCCCTGAGCCTCAACTTCCTCATCAGTAAACTGAGAACAATAGTAATTCTACTACTTATCTCTAATCTCTTTGGGAGAAGAGTACCACATATCTTGTAGTGAGAGAAGCACAGGGATTTGCAATGATATGAAGGAGAAGAAAACTTGTACTCAGCTACTACCATGATTCCCTCACTCCCTGGCCAATAAAAAAGCAAACCAAAACATCTATTTTTAATGTCTCCTCATCATCTTCAGAACAAAGTTCAATTTTCTCTTTCATTCAAAAGTCATCATGATCTAACATCAATCTACTTTTCTAGACTTCTCATATAATTCTCCATTATGTACTTGAAGATTCAAACAAACCAAAGTATTTAGCATTCTCTGAATAAATTGGGTAATAAATAGAGTAATAAATTGTGTCTAGAGTTGGAATACTTGAGTTCTTGTCCCAATTCAGCCACATGATTAGTGTGACCTTGGACAAGCACTTTAACTTTCTGGATCTCAGTTTTCCTCCTTTGTAAAATAAAGGGATTGCATTTGATTAGGAATTTTTAATGTGGACCCCATAAACTTCTTTTAAAAATATTTTGGTAATTGTTTTTCAGTATAATGAGTTCCTTGGTAATCCTATGTATTTTATTTTATGCATTTAAAAATATTCTGAGAAGAGAATCATGGACTTCTCCAATGGGTTCATGAAATATGCAAAAAATGTCAAGAGCCCCTAGACTGGGTAATCTAAAAAGTTCCTTCCAACTCAAAAATTCTACGAATTTATGAAATTTTACTCCTACTGTTCTCTCTCCTTGGAATGGCTTCCTGCTCCCGCCACCTGTTCAATCCCACAAACTCTACTTAAATTAGAAATGATATCATTATTTTGAACTCCCAAAACAGAGCCTTTTTTGATATTTTTAATTATATTTACTTGTGTACAACATATGTTCTCTTACACTATAAATTTGTGGAAGCCCATGTCTTTGTTTTATTGATTTTTGTAAATCTAATCTTATGATTGGAAAATTAAAGATTGCACAAAATGTTTTTTAATTTAAGTGAAATATTTATTGTTTAATTTAATGTTTTTTTAATTTGAGAGATTTTATAAAAATATTTTTGTTTGGGATTTTAAAATTTTATTTTTAATATGATTATCTATGCTCTTAATGTTGATTCACTTTGCATCCTTATTATGAATCCAACATAATCATAGTGAATAATTTTTTTAAAGATACATTGCTATGGTTATTTGCAATTTCTAGTTATTAGTGATTTTACTCTTTGGTTCTTTTTCTTTGTTTATTTCTTTCTTCCTTCCTTAGTGAAGTATTAGGCCTGCCCTTGTCTTATAAAGGAATTTGGTGGTGATTTCTTTCCCACTTATTAAGAATACATTGTGTAATAGGTATTAATTGTTATTTAAATATTTGGGAGAATAAATCTGTCTAGACCAGTATTTTATGGTTGTTATTGTTGCTGTTATTATTTGCCCTCTGTCGTAAATTCCATTATAGCTATTTCAATTTCCTTTTCTGAGGATTGTTGTTTAATATTTTTATTTCAGCCTCTTCAAGTTTAGATATTTCTATTTTTGTAGCTAAGAAAATCACTTAGTTGAACTTTCTTCTTCATGTAGTTACCTTACAAGAGAGAATCAAGGTAAAACCACTAGGATTAATCAGGGAAGTCTCATGATCAGCTTGATGAGCTTCCAGAGTAGAGAGCCTTTGATTTGGGCTTTGATAGTTTGTGGAGAGAGTAGACATGCCTTATGATAACTTTTTTAAGAAGATTGAGGGACATCTACTGAGTCACATACCTCAATGATAATGAAGTCATCTGTTTAAATCATCAGTTATGGATGAACTGATTATGTTGGTCAATTCTGATATATTAGGAATCAATTAGTTGACATGCTTTTGTGAATTAGGGCAATCCTGAAGCCATAAAAAGGAGGGATTAGTTGCAAAATCAACTCTTTTGGAATTTCACCCTAATTTTAGATATATCCAAAAACTTAAGTACACCTAACACATTGATCCCTGAGTGGTATCTATGTGTTGTCACAGGCTTCCTGGGATCAACGAATCATCTTTGTTTTAGTTCCAGAAATAACAGCAGCTGGAGTAGTGATTGAATCAACTTATTGAACTTCAAGTAACTGCCCATCCCCAGCCCTGGAGAGTAGTTTCAAAAATATTTTACTATTGCATATGCTCTCAATTATATGGCCCTAAGAAGAAGGTGCAATATTACCAAGAGGTGGGACATCCTGAATCCTAGCCTCCTAGTCCAAATCCTTAGGGTACTTCCATAAGACTAGAGGTCTCTTAAATGAGCCCATGGATGAAAAAAAAACGAAACCTGGAGTTTGTTTCCCTAATAACTGTGAGTTCATTTCCCTTTCAAAGGGAGTAGAGTATATGATATGAAGTCTAGAGTATATGATATGAAGCTGGGGAGCCACATAAAACTCTATTAAGTCCTCTCACAAAAAGTGTGAAGGCTCACAGAAAGGGAAAAGAATTCTACCAACTGCTTACAGGTTATAGAGAGTCCTCCTCATGTTTTTGTATTTTCTTTGGGTTGGAATAAAGGCTGTCGAGTACCTGATATGCCTGGGTTTTCATTGCATGATCTGGAGATCTGTTTACCCATAGCCATGGAGAGAAGTAGATATGTGTAAAACTCTATTCTAATATTCTAGAGGAAACTTAGGTCAGGGGTAAAATCATCCAAAGAGATATGATTTGCGGGTGTGGGGGCTGAACCCAGGATAGAGCTTCATACACATAAGTTCAGAGTTTGGAGGGAGCTGTGCCATAGCTTATAAGTCCAAGAGACAGGATTAGAACCTTTTTTTTTTTACTTCCAACCTATCCCTCCCTCCATTAAACTATGTTATCTTTGTAATTTTCCTAATTTTTTAATGATCTAGTCTACTTTGTAAGGGGGAAAATGTAGGATAAAAAAGATGAAATTTACCTTAAGGTGGGATCAAATCATATGGTAAATATAAAGCCTTGTATAAAGACATAATAGATAAAAAATAAAATTTAAAAAAATTAAAAAAGACATAATAGATGATGACAAACTGACATTTTAACAGAAGCCTTCCAAGCTTCAAAGCCAGAGCAGTAAAGAGGGTGTGTTTGGAGGCATGGAATTATTCCTTACTCTTTAAATTCTTTAAGTACACATGGGACAGCTAGGTGGCGCAGTGGATAGAGCACAAGCCCTGAAGTCAGGAGGACCTGAGTTCAAATTTGACCTCAGACACTTAACATGCCCTATATGTGTGATTGTGACTCTGGGCAACACCAGTTGCCTCAGGAAAAAAAAAAAAAAAAGTTCGGTTACACAGGTAGATGTCTGTTCTATAGATCAATCTTGTGAGTCTCAGGAAGTCCCGAAACTTGTTGGATATCAGTCAATCCATCTAAAAACTTCTCATTTCTTTGCTGCTCTAGTCATGACCCTGTTTTCCTGCTCTCTTAGACCTGCTGTGATGGAAAACCAAACATTAAGAGCACTTTTCTGGGTAAGGAAATTGAACTGCCAATGTGTAAATTATGCTGCAATCACACAGCATTCTGTGAATAAGAGGAATGCCCTCCTTGGGCTCCACAGAGATGCTTCCTGTTGTTGCTGTCATGAAATTACAGTTCTCTATGTCTCTTGCACTGTCTCCTGGAAGAACCCACTGGGTCTTCCTCCTGTGTTTATAAGCTTAGCTCTTTAAATATGCATATACAGTTCCCATTGCTGGAAAGAGAGCTGCATAGTAACACTGCATGATGTGCTCTTCCCGTTCAAATGTTGCGGGGCACTTGTGTTGGTAAGCCCTGGTGTCTACCTACAAGCTGTGCTTACTGGAGTGAGACTTTAATTTGCTACAGCATGCCAGAGTATTAATAGACAATTATTTATTGCAAATCTGAACCATTTATACTGTTTACTGGCTGACACAATGTAAAATTTTGATCCAAATGTTAATGTGTCCATGACATTGCATAATTCTGTTCCATGCCAAGGTTTTTTCTCTTCTAAATGAATCGAATTTGCAGTACAAGGAAATGGTATTTTTAATGGATGAATGATTTACAGCCTCCAACTTATAAGGCGGTTATTTGTGTAACTAAGGGAAAATTGGCTAATTGCAATAACACAGAAAATTAGAAAAATTTAGGATTATACTAGGAACAAATTCAGAGGGAGAAAATGAAAATAATTTGTAAAGTCCTAAAGGGTAACTAAATAAATCTTACTTTAGTTTTATAGAACAGTTGTATTTTGAGGGGAACAGGTACCTTTGAGGTCAAACAGACTTATAAATATTCAATTGAGTAGAACATAGATAAAAATTACCTCTTCATAAAGAACCACATGTTTAGGGAAAAGCACTTCCAATTCTCCAAATGTTTACTGAAATTGCTTATACAAATGTTTTCAGCAATAGGGTGAAAACAAAAAGGCTTTATTGTTATGTTATGTTCCTGAAAAGACACCATTTCAACATAGCTGCCTTCTATTTGATGAGCACATAACAGCCATGCAAAGGAAAAAAGAATTTTATGATGGAGATCTTTGTGACTTTTTCAACAACAAAACCAAAATCTGATCAGCAAAGAAATGATGGTCTTTGTCTTCCAAAGCCCTTCCTTCCTCTCAGTCTGTTTTCTCTTCCCACAGAAAAATTGTTAAGCTAAGAAGTGCCACAACACAGTTTAATTAATCTCTGATAACTACACTCCAATAATATTCAGAATTTGTCTCACCCCCCCCAAATACAAGGATTTTCAAAATTAAGATGATTCCAGTATCTTATACCATTGCGCAGACATGTTTGGAGGCTCCAAAAGACTGGGCACATCCAAAGACCAATTAACTACAAGAGTGCTGTTTTGACCCTTGAAAAATATATTTTGGGGCTATCATCCTTGAGAGCTTTGAAAACCTTATTCATTTCTCTATTCCTCAATTAGGAGGCAACCTCTTGGTGTTCTTTCCAAAGTTTTTGAATAAAAATAGTAAAGAATTTGAAAGAAATAAAAACTCCTCTATAATTATAATAATTTTAGGCATTTGGATATTGGGATTGAATCAGAACTTTATTGTGAACACTATGCTTCTCAAGTTAAGAATGAAAAAATGTCTTTGAGCCTATCTTTTCCCAGTGCATAATATAACTGAACTGATATTTTAAATTATGAGAATTTTTAATCCCAAGTTATGTGATCTGTTGCACCTTCAAATCTAGTATTATGACAAGGACTTGTAGAAAATAATAATAGTTAGCATTTACATAGTGATTTAAGTTTTGCAAAGTGTTTATGAATATTATCTCATTTGATCCTCACAATAAACCCAGAAGGGGTTATTATTATTTCCATTTTATGGATGAAAAAAACTGAGGCAGACAGAGGTTAAAGTTTTTGACTCTGGATGACCTAATTGGTCTCCCTTTGTCAAGTCTCTCTCATCTCCAGTACATCCTTCACACAACTGTCAAAGTAATGTTGGCTAAAGTGCAAATCTTATTATTTTATAAGGATACCCTTATCCAATAATCCCAATGGCTGCCTTACCTCTAAGATTGAATATATACTCTGTTTGGCATATAAAGTCATTCTCTCCACCTTTTTAGCCTTATTGTATGTTATTCCAATTTTTACATTCGATGATACAAATGGGTTATTTGTTTTTCTTTTTGTCACACATTAAGCTTTGTGATTCTGAGTTTTTTGTCTCATATTCTTGAAATATATACTTCTTCATCACCTCTTACAATCCGTTATTTCTTTTAATGAAGCTTTCCTTGACACCTCAAACTGTTCTGCTTATATGCCATGTACATATTTTGGTGATACTTAAATATGTACACATTATCTCCCTTAATAGAATATTAAATCCTTGATAATAAAAATGGTTTCAATTATGTGTTTGTGTCTGTAATGACTGACACAATGCTTGTTACATAGTTATTTTTTAATAAACATTTGTTGATTTATTGGTTAGTTCCCCTTATCATTTTAATAGCAATTCTGTGATCATATTGGCTCAACAAAACAAAGGAATATCAGAATAGACTTAAAGTCCTTAAGTAAATGAATGGAAACTTAATTTCCTTAAAACTTCTGAAAAGAATCATAGAATTGAAATTATCTGATTTCATAGCTGGAAGTGTGATCTTAAAGATTTCATAATCCAGCCCTCTTATTTTATGAATGAGAAACTGTGACCAAGAGGGGCAAAGAGATTTATTTACCCAAGGTTATGCAATTGGTGCTAGAGCCAAGATTAGACTCTGGGTCTCCTAACTCCCAAGTTCAGCTGTCTCCTATTGTGTAACATCATAACATGTTGCTTTCAAAGACTGGAATGTGGAATATACTAAGAAAAAGGGTAAAGGGACAAAGAAGATCTTTCTTTGATTACCCATGTGATGAACCAGAGGATCTAATAAATGGGGGAGAGAGACTACTCTTTATATATGGCTTAGTAACATCAAAATTATACAGTTTGACTTAGACCAGTGAAATAAGATTTTAAAAAATCATTTTTACATGCATTAAATGCATTTATTTTATTTTCACATCCCATTTAAGAGGAAGAGATATAAAACTAGATATACAGGTTAAGAACCAGCCTCTGGTGCCTTAACAATAGAAGAATTCCTTGGGAGCCATGAAAGAATATGGCACTAGTGAATATCAAGAAGAATTCTGATCTTTATATTATTGTTTCTAAACCAGAACATTTTACTTATTATTCATAATATGTGTTGAAAGCAGACACCAAAATGGCTCTTTTGGAGCCTTTATGGGATCGCCCGCTAATGCACATTAACGCCAGTACACATTCTGTATTACAGATTCATAAAATGCATTTGCATAATATTGAAATTATAATCCCAAATGTGTAGTAAAAATCTTTATGAAAAATTGTTACTGCTCGTGTACTATACAGTGGCTAATTTTTAATCTTCACTATCTGAGCTGCAAGGAAGGGTGGTATGTTCTCTAGATGCAAATCTTAGAAGGAGTCTATAATCTTGTCTTTTCCCCTCTTCTTCCACTTCCCCTATTCCCAGACCCTCTTTTTAAAGACTATTTTTGGCTATTAAAATGTGTCAATAATGGCAATTTGCTTTTATTCTTCGAGACCTTGAATTTTGAAATCACAGAAAAGCCCAGGCCCAGACATTTTCTCATTAAAACCCTTTATCAACAAAGGAGTAAAGTAGATCATGAGAGAAGGTCTTTTCTTGAGGAGCTGAATGAGTATAGGGATTATGGAAGTGGCTAAAGTTGTATCAATCTGAAATCTGAGGCAATATCATAAAGTGGAATAAACATTAACTTTGGAGACAGAGGCAAATCATATTTCTATTATTGCCTATGTGACCTTGGACAAATCAATTAATCTGGGCTTCAGTTTTCTTATCTGTAGAGGACTGGAGTAGCTAACCTCTAAGGGACCTTAGACCTTTAAATCTTATGATTCTATTAATTCTCCATTGGCTCCATTACTTTATTGCCACCTTCATTTCCAAATGGCCGTGGAAGGAGTTTTCTTAATGAATGTTTCCATACTGGGTTTTCCTTTTTGTCTCATTTATGTAGAACACAGTACTAAACAGTAGAGTCATAGTTTGTGCCAATATTTACTTTGTGTAGAAGGAGAATTAAGAAATCAGCAAGCATTTATTAATTACCTACTTTATGTTGGACAAAGCACATAGGCATTTGAAGATACAAATACAAAATACAGAACAAATAAATAAATGGATAAATGAATGAGTACAATGAATAAATAAATGATTGATTGAATAAATACATAGATGAATGAATAAAAACAAATAATACTATCAAGAAGCTTATATTTTATCAGATCAGTTTGAGAGTGGATTGCCTTCCATTGCCTTTTCAAAGGCATCTGGCATCCTTTCATCCTTCTCCAAAAGTCCTAGGCAGACTTTAGCCATTTGTATAACTTCAAATAAAATTTTAAAAGAACTCAGCCTGCTATCAATGTATTTTGGGGTTAAGGTTGGGAGAAAGTGGGCCCTGCTCCCTTGCCATAATATGTATTTTTGAGACTGACATTATGTAAAATTGCAAAGAAGAAAAAGGCTTTGTTTCGTTTCATGTCCTCTTTATCTGCCCTGATGTTGATTTTTGTTCCATGTTGCCATATGTCATATAGGTCTATTCTGTCTATGTATTTAACTGTGCTTATTACACAACCACAGTGGACATGAGTGCAATGGCTCTGCACCTACCCCAAAGTAGTACGAACATGAAATTAGAGAATATTGTTCTCCTTGTTGGCTCAGGGTCCACCATGTCTTACTGGAAAAGTGGAAAAGGGAGAACCATGTGAAGAAAATGGCAAAAAAAAAATCTTCCACAGGTCATCTAGTCTAGTGTTTCTTAAACTCAATAGGCCACAGAATATTTTGGGACTAGGAACATATGGGTAGAATCCAGAAATGCAGGTCTCCATAATCTGAACTGTGGGTCACTCAGAGGAAATAGGTAGTATTAGCCAGGACTAAAGTTACAGTAAGATAGAGGATAGGAATAGTAAAACAAAACAATAAAGTGAAGTTCTAAGTTACATTCTCTTCTTGTTTTTCTCTTACCCTCACAAGTTTGTTTTTTACATGTTTTACATGTTTTTACATGTAGGAGCTACAATGAAATCTGGAATATAGAAGTAAGATCAGAAGACTTAATCTTTTCACTTGGGAAGAGAGGAAGCTCCTTAGAAATGATTTACTAACATTACAAATTTCTCATGTAATCTCAATTTACATTGTATACAGCATAAAATTGTACACAGCCCCATAAAACTGACTTAGTCCATTGTTCCTCAACTAGTATTTCTGGAAACTTCAGCAAATCACAAAGATTCATATTGATCGTGACATGGTGGATTTCCTCATTCTCCTTAGGAGTTTCAATAAGACAATGAAAATAATATGATGGAGAGAGGAAGAATGGTTGTTAGGTATATATGTTAGAAAATTTCAAAACTGAATGAGGGGACAATATGAATAAATGAACTGATACTTGACTCTTTGAAGCAACTGTTATATATATATATATGTACATGTATATGGATGGATGTATATATGTATGTGTATGTATTTATATGTTTACATGTATACATATTACTGAGTTAGGCATTAGAGACTGGTGCCTAGCCCAGTCATGGATTGAAAAAAGTTGAGAAACATCATTAGACATTCTTCCCCAATTACTACACTGGAAACTAAGATAGGGTCTCAGCTCTAGTCCCACAATCTCCAAGAGGCAAATTCTAAGCCTTCTCTAGTAAACGTTTCAACTTTCTCACAGCCTTTATAGTCAGGAAGTTTTTCCTTATGTCTGATATAAATCTCTTCTGCATACATATCCTTATGAAAAATGTCTTCTAACATTTCACCACTGCAAAAGAAGTTCATCTAAGAATCTCTAACCAGGACAATATAATACCATAATTTCATGGCTAGAGTATGCATCCTCATTTTATAGCATACATCCCCTAAATCATTTTAAAAGCTTTTATTACCACACATAATATACATACAACAGCTAGTATCTGTCCTTTGGTTTCACCTAGAATTTAGCTATGGAAGAATTTCATATGTTTATGCATATGTATTTGTATATATTGGTGCTTACATGTATGTATATGTGTATGTATATTTAAATATGCATGTATAATCTAATAGAACTTGAAGCTTTTCAAATTTTTACTCCTTTAAAAGCATTTGTTTTTAGTATAGAATTAAATTTCTTGATTAGATGCTGAATGCAGTGAAGTCATCTAACTTCATTCTCTATACCATGTTTGATGGAACAAGACATCATCTCTAACTGGGATTCTTGTAGGTCATTTCTAAGTATGTCTTTCTTCTGTTGTCTAGAAACAATAGTTATTTTAGGAACATTTGGCATCCTAAAAATCTCAGCATTGTGCAAATTAAAACATCTGCTTACACTTTGACATCCTCATCCTTCAAAGGTTAGTTGAATTTGTGGTTGCTTTGTTCAACAACACTTTTCTTAGAGCACAAGGATGCACATTTAATTATCAGGAAGATATGTTTGACAGAGCCGTGGGGGAAAAATTACCCTTCATATTCAGACCAGCATTAACATTTTTATAGAATGAGATTGCTTAGGAGCTAAAGAAGGGGGGAAAAGCTCCCAGGAAAATAAATATGAATCTATTTGGTCATTGGACATCTCCAACTGATTTACAAGACATCAGCCAAAGACTCTTTGTAAAGGCTGCTGAGAACTCATCAGTTTGTCTGATCACAGACTGGCATTTTTGATTTCTGCTGAGGTTAAAAACAGCAAAGTAAACTCTGCTTGCGACAATAAATAACCGAAGGAGTTATTCTTTTCATTCAAACAGGCTTTAGATCAAGGCAGACAGCTACAACCAGGTGCATTTAGCTACATTTGTCATTGCCAGTGAATGCAAAACATGTAAAGAATCCACATGAAAAGGATCCCTTTTCAGGCTCTTTTGCCCCCTTAAATATTCATTTTTTTTCACATGGGAAACATAGAATTTCATATTCATCTTCTGGGTATTCGTTTGAAGATACTATCCTGCACAATATCACTGATTGTCACACTTAAAGGCAATTGAAACCATAGAAAGCAAAGGTTCCTTTAGAAGACTATAGCTTTTTCCATCCCTTGTTTATTTATTTATGCAGATCACCAGAGCCAGGTAGCAAATCAATTATGGATGGCTGTGGAAATCTCAGGCCAAAGATTTGCAATCTTGCAGACCACACAGAGATAACACATTTCAAGAGCCAGGAGTGGCAGGTGAGCTGCCCTCATCACTCATCCAACCTGAATGCCCCTCCTAGCCTAGTAGCAGAATTTTCTGATGTCATACCAGTAGCCAAAAGACTGCCATCTTTGACCTGAGAGGAAGAATCAGCTAAAGATATATATATATATATATATATATATATATATATATATATGCATACATATATATATATATATATACAGGAATTTTAATTACAGAAATTTGGTGAAGTAGCCCAGTAGGTGAAAAACAATTCCAGTTTAGATGTGTACAGCAGAGTAGGTTACATTTCAAAATATACCAATGTCTGGGCAGCTAGGGGTGCCACTTTGGATACAGCACCAGCCCCAAATTCAGGAGGACCTGAATTAAAATCTAGCCTCAGGCACTTAACACTTCCTAGATGTGTGACCCTGAGCAAGTCACTTAACCTCAATTGCCTCAGGGGGAAATATATATGTGTGTGTATGTACGTATGTATATGTGTATATATATACATATATATTAAAATCTCTGTTAAATTTCCTTCAAAAGCTATATATGAATGGAAGAGAAAAGAAATAAGGAAGACAAAGGAAAAGGAGAAAGGGGATAAAAAAGGGGAAAAGGGGGAGAGAGAGAAGAAAAGAGACAGAGAAGAGGAAGAAAGACAGAGATAGAGAGTCAGAGGGAGAAACAGAGAGAAAGAAAGAAACAGATAGAGAGGAATTTATAAAGATATGTTATGTCTAATTTGTGGCCCAGTTGAGGTGGAGGGGTATCCATTAGGGAATGGATTCAGACAAGCTGAGTGGTACAAGATTTATATTCCTTATCCTAAGTAAAAAATTTCCAAAATCTCAACTTTAAAATCCTGTAAATTTCCACAAAGAAAAACTTAACAATTTAAAGAAAACAATAGCGAACAAATGTCAGGTTGATGAGGGACAGAGGTAAAGTTGGGCTCGAGATGAGTGATGAAGCTCATAATGATGTGTGTAGCTTTATATATTAAGCCATTTCACAGCAGTA
Source organism: Myrmecobius fasciatus (assembly GCA_023553655.1). Classification (NCBI taxonomy): domain Eukaryota; kingdom Metazoa; phylum Chordata; class Mammalia; order Dasyuromorphia; family Myrmecobiidae; genus Myrmecobius; species Myrmecobius fasciatus. The sequence goes on along the minus strand of JAJPUD010000473.1, from coordinate 30,785 downwards.
CTTTTCCAGATGTGATACAATACATTTATTTTTTTGTACTCCTCTGAACTGAAATAATACAAATGAGATACTAAAAAAAGGATATCATTCCTTGCAGAAGTAGGAGAAGAATTTAGAAGCCCTATTCTACAAGTTAACAGCTGCGCCTCCACATTGGCAGAGCCCGATTGTTTCTAGGCTGTCACACAGCAAACCAGCAACCTATGTTGGGTTGGGATGGTGCTGCTGCTGCTGGATGTGCAAATTCTGCATGTGTATAGTTAAGGGCTACTTTATTTCAGGCAAAAATAAATAGCTGGCAGTAAGAAGTCTGTCTTCACTGAAAGCATGTTGTAGGACTGAATATAGCCACTGCAGTCATGCAATAAAATGAGATGAGCTTAAAACTACCAGATGGTACCCTGTACAGTGCCTGGAATAAAGTGGAGAATTAGGGTGCCCTAAGGTGTGCACGGGGAAGGCAATTACATGAAATAAATGGGCCTCAGGCCTAGATGATGCTCAAGTATGCTACACAGGAGACAGATAGTACATCTGGTGAACAGATTTTATCACACACTGGAAAGCTATAAAGCATGCCGTTGAATTTCGGATCTTCAGTCTCACAATGACATTTTACCTGTGTTGGTATTCGGTGCTGTTTATTTTAAAAGGTGCTGTAATTTCAATGATGTGTTTTAAAAGCCTTTTTCATATTGTTTTCTGCTATGTCCCATTTTGGGGGACAGATTAACACAATGAGATGCGGCATCTCCTGAACAAAAGCATCAACTATCCGGGATATACTCTAAGATCAAGTTTTTATTTCATTTATCTTATTGCTGATGTGATTTTAGTAATATGATTATGCTTGTCAGCACTCCCTGTTTGAGAAAATGCCAATATATTTTTAATGCTAGCTCCCACAGCTCCATTTCACTGTTCTCCCCTCCCCTTTAAAAAATTGTTTCAAGGGGAAATTTTTTTTGGGGGTGGAAGCTTATATATAAAATCTATCATCATGGAGAAAGTATTTTGTTTTGTTTTGTTTTTTATTCAGCAAATCTGATTTTTGATGGAAAATAATATGGTTCCTTTCTATTTAAAAAAAAAAAAAGACCACGGGACCATAACATTCATTATTGTTTTAAGAGTTACCATAATAAAATCCTTTCAGTACTTAAAGATAGTTTTAGTGTCCCTCCTAGGATATTCATTCTAGCTTTGATAATTGGGTAATTGTGTCCCCTCCCCCACCAATAAATATTTTCACCCAATTAAGTTTAAAGCTATAATAAATTTTAAAGAATTATAGGCTAAAAATTCATACCCTAGAACCAGAATGAAGTATGAATATTTATCTGAAGTCCACCAAGCAATATAATATGTCTAGATACACACAAGTATATATCCTTTGCATCTTTCTTACTCCCTGAAGGTACTTCCATGATTGAGGCTGCAGCTGTGGCTGCTGTTCCTGTTCCTGCTATTGCCATAGCTGCTTACCTGTGTACTGGCTAAGATTGTGTAAAGGAACGGTGCCTGGCCAGTACTAGAAGCAGATGAAAGTCACCACATCTCTCTGGCTTCTGGGGCTTTTCTTGGCAGACAATCATTCTTTATGAGCATCATTTCTTACCTTTTGCTCTGTAGGGATACTTTTGTGGAGAATAATCCAGGACCCCTCCGATTGCTGCAGTTCTATGAATATCCCAGGCTATTGTTTCCCATTGTCTTTGCTTTAAGGGAGGTTCTCTCACACTGTTTCTTATGTCCCTCCCAGCAGGCACATAAGATAACAGAATCTTAAGAGCTAGAACATTTCTTAAAGATCTAATAGTCCCAAGCATCCCCTTCATTTTACAAGTCAGGAAATAGTTCTTGCAAGGACTTACCCAAGATCACAAAATAAGTAACACAATTGAAATTTGAACACAGGTCTTTCTTTTAACTACAAATCCAGTATAAACTCTTACTGAATTTCATCCATCTGGATTATTAGTTTTTTCCTAAGCTTACATTCTATCACCTGTTACCAGGAATGTCCACAATTAATATGCCAGACTTAAAATGCATTCTCTTCTCGTTTCTTCCTCTCAGAATTCTCATTTTCTTCTCTGAGAAGTTGATCATAATCCTCATCTTTCTGACTTGTAACTGTTAATACTCTTGCCCTTTTAAAGATACTATGTGTTTACTTCTCTGCACTTATATTCTTCAAAGATTATAAATACTCTGAGGACAGAGACTATTTGGTTTTTTGTTCTTGTATTCCAATATGCAGCAGAATGCTTTGAACATAGTAGGAATTTGCAAATGTTGAATAAAATTGAATTATTTCTCTGCTCCTTACCTATATTTTTTGCACACCTCCCCATTTTTGTCACTGGGCTGCTCTGATCTCAATCACTCCCATTTCTTAGATGAGCCAGATAGTGATTTTAACACATCTTTTGTTTCCTAAAAGAAAAAAAAAACTGAGACATTAAAATATGGAGTACATTATTAAGGCATGTATAAAAAAACAGTAAGCCATAAAAGAAATTCCAGAAACTTAGAGTTCAGCTTCCAGCTTGTTAAGACTTAGTAATTCTTTCATTCTTTCAGAAATTAATTATAATAATGATAATAATAAATAGTTAACATTTATGTACTGTTTACTATATCTAGGCATTGTGCTAAGTACTTTACAATTATTATCACTTTTCATCCTTATAAGAAATCTTGGAGGTAGGTGCTATAATTATCCCCATTTTGTAGATGAAAAAAAACTCAGGTAAAAAAAGGTTCAGGGAATTGCACAAAGTCATGAAGCCAGAAAAATCTCTGAAGCCAGATTTGAATTATTTTCTTCCTGACTGCAGTCTAGCACTCTTAGCTACTGTGCCAGCTAGCAAGTGGAAAGTTTCAGGAGAACTCAAAACCCTAGCTTTCCATAGAATTGATTTATTTTTAGTAGTATTTTAGTTTTCCAAATACATGTAAAGATAGTTTTCAACATTCATTTTTAAGACTTTGTTTTCTAAATTTTTATCCCTCCCTCATGTTCCCCCTCCCCAAGACAACAAGCAGTCTGAGAGAGATTAAGTATGTGCAATCCTTTTAAACATCTTTTCATATTTGTCATATTGTATAAGAAAAATCAGACAAAAAGGGATAAAAAGCAGACAAAAAAGGGTGAAAATAGTTTGTTTTAATCCACATCCAATCTCCATAATTCTCTTTCTGGATGCATTTGTCATTTTCTATCCCAAGTCTATTGAAATTATCTTAAATCACCACATTGAAAGAGTCAAATTCATCACAGTTGATCATCACATAATCTTGCTGTTACTGTGAACAATGTTTTGGTTCTACTCACTTCACTCAGCATCAGTTCATATAGATCTTTCCAGGCATTTTCAAAACCAGCCTGCTTATAAAACATTAATATCCCATTATATTCATATATCATAACTTATTCAGCCATTCCCCAACTGATGGGCATCCACTCAATTTTCAATTACTTACCATTACAAAAAGAGCTGCTACAAACATTTTTGCACAAATTCCATAGAATTTACAATGTAGGTTCACAGCAACTTTAATTATGAAATCTTCTAGTAGGGGCAAAAAAAATGCCTGATGGAATGGCATTTAATTAAAAAATAAAGAAAAGAAAATGGGAAAAGATGAATGAGGAAAGTTAAGGAAACGGGAAAGAACAAACTAGAGAAAAAGCAAGAAAAAAAGAGATTGTTGGGGGGGAGGTGGTTTACATTGAATGGATCTAGTTAGCAGAGCACTGACAGTGACAATGGTACCTGTGTGATGAGTTGCTTAGACTTAGATGTGGGGTTACCTTTAAGTGAAGCTGAGGTGATCCTAGGATCAGCAATGCAAGAGTGCAAGGGATCTTAAAGTTTTTCTACTCTAACTTTATGGATGAGGAAACTGAGATATCCAGAGATATTAAGTTACTTGCCTTAGTTTACACAGACAGTAAGACAGTAACTGGAATTTGAACTTTGGTCTTCTGATTCCTTGATCTAATATATATTGTTTCTTCATGCTGCTTACTACTTTATTGCTTCTCCTTTCTCCTAACTCTAACAACTCCTTTCTTCCTTTTCATAATGCCATGACTCTCCTTCATGCATATGGCAGTCCAATCAAACTGGACTTCTTGCTATTCTTCTCAACATGGCACTCTCTATACCTCCAGGCTGTCCTCAGGCCTGAAAACACTCCATCATCTTCATCTTTTAGATTCCCTCATTCCTTTCAAGATACCTTCTACTTAAAGCTTTTCCTGATGTACCCAGCTGCTAGAACATCCCATGCCCTCCCCCAAAAAAAGTCTTGTCTTTACTTCATATATATATTTTGGATATGTAAATATATGTACATGTTATGCCCAATGATAGAACACCCCCTGAAGGCAGTGACTTTCATTTTTGTTGTTGTTACCCCAGTGCTGGAGAAGCAACATGCATAGTAGGTGGAAAGTTGGCCTGAGAGGCAGAAAGACCTGGTTCTACTACTACCTATGATATATATGGCAGCAAAACTCTGAGCAAATCACTTAACTTCTAATGCTGTGGGCAATTTTCTAAGATTATATAACTTTGCCTTTGCCTTGTAATTTTAGTGACAAGATGAAGTTCAAGTGAATGGGAAAATATGGCACTTAGAATTACAGTGTAATAGAGCCACTTGCACATAATTTTTTTTACCTGAATGGTATTTTATTTTTCCAAATACAAGTAAAACACAATTTTCAACATTCATTTTTGGAAGACTTTGTGTTCCAGTTTTTTCCCTTCCTTCCTCCCTCACCTTTCCCTTCCACAAGACAGCAAGCAATATGATATAAGTTAAATATGTTTTATGCTCTTAAACGTATTTCCATATATGTTATGTTTGCACATACTTATTGGCAGGCATGCAATTGCTATTGATTTAACTCAATACCTGAATTCTAGGTCCATTCTTTTGCTTCTTAAGAAGACTATTGGGGATTTAATAATTTGCCATTCAGATATACATTCTCATCATTGTTCCCATGTGCTGGTATCAGTACAGGAAGAAGGTACTAGAATCCAGATTTCCGCATAAACATTTTTTATTAATTCAGGGTTCAAGATAGAATTAAAATGCCAGTTTCTACCTTTGCTCACTGTTCCAAAAGGCAGAATCTCTAAGCTTCCCAAATCTTTCCCTATTAGGCATAATCTCCCTATCTATATTCATCTGATCATTCTCCATGACCTATTCTAGCCTCTCCAGATTCACTCCTCCAGACTCTGCACTTCCTCACAGACTAAACAGCCCAGGAAATAATTAGCAGGGGCAAGCAACATTACTAGTGCCTCCTAGACACAGCTGGTTGCCTTCTGTAGGTTACATTTTTAAAGTCTAACTCATTGACTCATACCCATAGCCTACTTGAATTAGTTAGAAAAGCCCTGAGCACTCCCCAACCTCAATCTTCTCATTTTTGAGATAGTTGTAGTGAGTTGACCAAAGTCATGCATGTGGTAAATGGAATATCAAGGACCAGAATACAAGTGTCTCTCATTTGAGTTCCTTTTCTCCTATAACATGTGCAGAATTGATTAGAGGTATGACAACACTAATTCATGGTTTGTTCATTTCTCAAAACTAACACTATCAGACTTCAATTAAATGGAATTTGAGAAATAAATTATTGAAAGAAAAAATCAGTTTAGCCAATCCAAGGCAAGGGGCAAGAATTAAGACAAAGTACCACATGTCCAACTCTTCATGACCCTATGTGGAGTTCTCTTGGCAAAGATACTGGAGTAGTTTGCCATTTCCTTCTCCAACTCATTTTACAGATGAGGAAACTGAGGCAAATAGGGTTAAATGACTTGCCCAGGGTCACACACCTAGTAAATGTCTGAGGCAAGATTTGAACTCAGAAAAAATGAGTTTTGTTGATTCCAGGTTCAGCATTCTTCTCACTATGGCACCACCTGACTGCCCTTATATGTAAACATTAAACAAATTATTATTCAGAGAGAAGTGGCAGTCTAAGTTGTAAGAAGGGACAGAGGAGGGAAAGGAGTTTTCTCACATTTGTCAAGGTGATCTGGGAAAAGACAATGCATTAAGAAACAGGTTTTCTTTCTTTCTTTTTTTTTTAACAAGGTATGTGAATTTCTTCAAGTTTTGTTTTGGTTTTTGGATTATATTTCACTTAGCAGACAGCTAATTGCTGGTCACTTCAGGCTGCAATGAAACATTTGCCCCAAGGAAACGTTATGAGTAGGAGGAAGGAGGAAGACCAGGTCCAGGCAAATGTCCCTGATAGAAGTTTAGGTAGAAAGAGGGGAGAAGGTGAAAGGACCATAGGGATATGAAGGGTCAGCTTTCATAGCTTCATATATGGGGGGGGAGAAGAAGATAAGGATGCAGGGGACTGTCCAGCTTATCTTACTAGATAAAATGTATATGTGTCTGCTCTTGTAACTGAATTTAGAGATGTATGGTGGGTATATATAGGTTCTGTGTGGAAGAAGACTGAAATGGGTAAGAGGAAAAGAGGACATTGTAGGATATTTATAACCCTGAATAAGCAACCCTCAGAATGCTAAGAAGAAAAAGAACCTTAGGAAAGAAGAGTATTCAAATGGTGAAGCAGGGTAGAGGCTTTTAGATAGGACCCATTTCCTTGCTAATACCATATTGATTACTATTTACATTTATACAGAGAACTCTGTAGTTATCAACATTATCTTGATTGAACCTTTGTACGACCTCAAGAGACAGATAGTATATTCATTATGTTTATCTTCATTTTATGGATGAAGAAATTAAAATCTTGAGATTTAGAATGATTTACCCCAAGCACATCAACCTCTAGTTGGTGTCAGAACTGGGACTAGAATTCAAGTATATTTCTTCTTTCTTTCTGAATTTGGCATGCTGCTAGCATGAGATGAATATGTCTCTCTATGCATACCTGTTTGGAGGGCAAATTTCAGTTATCTAGGACTGCTAGGGTGCTGATCTCTGAGATACTTAACATTCCATTTGAAAGACAGAGGTCCAGAGGTTTAGAGTCTCAACGTATGGATTAGCAATGATGACAAATAACTAAGGATTTTACTTCCAGAAGGTATGGAGGATAGGAATAAATCTGCACCAGCCATAAGAGATTATGTTCTATTTCTATTTCTGTCATAGTTGAGGGACAGATATTTGAACTCAAAGTTCAGGCTGGTTTCTTTCTTACCATAAGAGATAAAGAGACTCAATGAGTGTTTTTCTATGTTCCAGGTTATCAGAAAGAAAATGTCCCTAAAAAAACAAAACAGGAAAAAAGCTTCCATATGAAAACAAAGAAGATAAAGGATCTGAGGAGGTAATGGAGAATATTGGCCTGTATGAAAAAGCTAAAGGCTGGAATAAATAATAAGGAAAAAAAATGGGAAATGGAACATTGAACACTAAGTGTAAATAACAAACTTTATTTTATTTGTGTTCTAAACTTAAACATCAAATAAATTTACATTTCCATATATATTTTAAAATAGATCTTACTTGAAATTGAAAATCTATATTTTTGCAGAATTTGTTTTTTTCTTAAAGTATATAATAAATTTAGCATATGATTATCAATGCTGTCCTGCTTGTCTATGATTCCTTTAGGCCTGAGACTCTTCTTAAGAAGAAAAACTTGCTCCCCTTGGGGCTGGAGCAGTAGCTTGTTCTCCATGATGATGGAGCCCAACAGGTGACTGTGATTAGACATCATTCAATAGGAATCAAAGGCAATGGAAGCAAGTATAGAAGAATGGTGATTCCTTGCTGAAAGTTACTAAACCATCTCTTTGTTAAGAAAATACCAAAAGATGTCTATTATCTATCTTTTTGGGCAATGGATAGTTAGGAATTGATTCTCTAAGAAAGTAGACAGATAGTAAGAGTGAACCTAGTTGTCCTTCATGAATTCAAGCCACATGAAATATATTCTAGGGCAAGGGTTGGCAATGAAACCAAATCCAGCCTACCACCTGTTTTAGTAGAGCCTATGAGCTACAACTAAAAATAGTCAGTGGGTCAGATTTAACCCTTTGGATATTTGCTGATGAGTGTTAACTGAAAGAAGCAGTTCATGCAGTTACTGAGCTATTGCTAGTGAAGGATACCACAAAACTGGAGGAGTAAGACTGAAAACTAGAGGCCAGAAAATTTGACTTTGTTCGCAAAACATTCTAGACTGCATTATTCAATAAATGGTTCATGTTCATATAGAAAAATGAGTTATGATAATGAAGAACCCTTATGCTTTCATCAAGAATGGATCAAGCTGGACAAACATGATTTCATTTTTGCCAGTGTCACCAGACTGGAAGATTACAGAAATGTAGTTTATACAGTTATTAAGAAGCAAAGCATTCAATAAAATCTCTCATTTAATTCCTGTGAAGAGAGAGATGTGGGTTAGATGATAACAGAGTTAGGAAAACTCTCAAGTAGTTAAATAATCCAGAGAGTTGTACCAATGATTAGTCATCAATGGAGTCATGTAAACTTGTGAAGAGGTCCCTAGTGAAATGCTCCAGGGATCTCTGGTTGGTCCTACTTTCTTTAATATTTTTGTCAATTACCTGGATAAAATTAGAGATGGCACACAAATCATATTAGCTGGTGACAAGACATTTGCAGTAAATAGTAAATATATTGGACAATAGCATTAGGATGTAGCAATATCTTGACAATTTAGGACTTGTCCAGACCTAACAAGAAATAAAATTTAATAGGGATAAATATAATATTTATTTTTAGATTAAAGCATTTAACATCCCAGGTATAAGATCATAGATCCATGACTAGAAAATAGCCTATTAGGAGTAGGGAGTTGTGAAACCCATATGAAGGAAAATAAGTAATATTGCTGGCATTAAAATATCTATAGATCTTTGAGTTCAATGAATTCAAATTTGAGTAGGAAGTGGATTAGTGCAGAAGAGTTTCAGACATTAAAGGTTCTGCTAGAGTAACCAAGAAATTAGTTCATGGCGTGCTTTAGTTTATCCACAAGGGTAACAGAGTAGCTAATCTATCAAATCAGACAACTAACAGGTGTTCGATGTGGAGGCAGTCAAGTCAGACTTTATACATGCTTCTATACCAGTGCTATAACCTTAGTAATATGATGTGCAAATTGGGATGTTAGAGGAAATGAAGTAGAATAGTGGGTAAGAACAATGGATTTGAAACCTGGAAGATCAGGATTCAAATCCCATCTGTGACACAGCTAGCTAAGTCATTTAACTTTTCTTAGTTAAAATGGGGGCAATAATAATAATGCATGTTTCAAAAGGGTTGTTGTTGGATTCAGCTCAGATAACATATAAGTAGTACTTTTGTAAACCTTTAAGTGTCATATCAATGTTTGTCTCAGGAACTAGGTCTTAGAAGTCTAGTTTAAGAAGGAAGATTGTTTTGTTCAATCATGAAACAATGATGCAATGAAGTGATTTAGGATCATATATTTAGAGCTGGAAGGGACCTTAAGGAGTATAAAATCCAAAGCCTTCATTTTACAGATAAATACACAGAGGCACAGAGTGATTAGATGATTTGCCTAAAGTCAGGCAATATGAGGTGACTGACCTGGGATTTAAAGCAAGGTAATCTGTCTCCAAATGTAGCATTTTTTCCAGCTAATACCACACTGTTCTCTCTAGAAATATAAAAGAATATAAGAAAATCATAATGAGTTTTCAGGATAAAAACTTATGCTTCCTTGATATGTTACCCTGGACAAGTCACTTAACTCTGCCTCAGTTTCCTCATCTATAAAATGAGCTAAAGAAATGAAATGGCAAACCACTTCAGCATCTTTGCCCAAAAAAAAAAACAAAAACAAAAACAAAAAAACAAAAAACCCTCAAATAGGCTCATGAAGAGTTAAACACAATTGAAAATAACTTAATAACTACAAAAGCTAGAAATCAAAAGATCCAGGTTCTAGTCTAGATCATTCACTTAGAAAACTCATTTAACTTCCTTGCCTATAAAAAGAAGAGTTTGTTAACTAGATGAAGGCTCTTTTCCAGCTAAGGGAATTCTAGGTAATCCCTATAACTGAAAGCTTTGTAAGGATTTATCCCTAGTTTTACATTTTTATCACACCAAGTGCTTCCACTTCCTCATCACTTACTTTCTATTCCTTACTTCAAATTGACTTTTACTCCTTTTATGCTACTCCATGCTGAGATTAATTCAAATTAAAAGATCTTTTTGTATCACAGGTAGGATCAGGACATGATCTCTCAAACCACACTTACATAGGTAAATCAAATGCCCAGAGCTTGGCTGCAGTGTCATAGTAGGTTAACTATGAGTGTTTGGGAATGGTGTGTTTTCCTAATACTATAACTCTTGAGCTCCTAACATGTTTTCTCGAATGAGTATCATTGATGTCAATTAGACAGGTTCAATTAGTTTTTAGCAAAGGGTATTTAAGAAGGTAGGATGAGTTAGTATAAAATATCCCCCAAAAGTCTATGTCATACTTTCCAACTAGTACATGCAGAGTCCAGGGAAAGTAGACTTAAGTTTAGAGAGAATGTAGTCAAGAGGTCACTTGAAGTCTGTTTCTCCCCTAGGTGGGGTATTCATGAAGTTCTCTAAAATAGTTTCCATACTATTTTACAGTATGTTTGCTGGGTTTTTTGTAGATGCCTGAAGCTGCCTTCTGTCAGTGTGCTGAAGCTATCTTCAAATCCTGATGTGAACACTGCCACCACTGTTTTTGAAGACACTGCAAAAAATCCAAATCCTTAGACCTTCCAAAGTTCATAATGTCCTCTGGCCAAAAAAGATGCAGAGGTGACCCAAAATGAGATTTATGTGATTTGTTCCTTGCTGTACCTGCACAAACACTTCCTTCTTCTTTTTTTTAAAACCTATATAAGAGTGGGACTTTACTGATTATTGCATTCCATTTAAAAGTAATTACTTTTGTTTTAGGAACACTATCTTTTTTTGTTAATAATAGCCTTTTATTTTCAAAATATATGTAAAGACAGTCTTCAACATTTATCCTTGCAAAACACTGTGCTCCAAATTTTTTCCCTCCCTTCCCCTTTCTCCTTCCCCCAGACAGCAAGAAACTCAATATATGTTAAACATGTGCAATTTTTCTATACATATTTCCACAATTATCATGCTGCATAAGAAATATCAGATTGAAAAGGGAAAAAAATAAGACAACAAAAAGCAATCAAACAACCACAAAAAAGGTGAAAATAATATGTTGTGATCCACATTCAGTTCCCACAGTGCTCTCTCTGGGTGCAGATGGCTCTCTCCATCACAAGACCATTGAAATTGACCTGAATCACCTCATTCAAACACTTCCTTCTCTAAGATTTGTCTGGACGCTTCCAGCACTCAGTGACCAGACACTATCTCATTCCAAACTAGTCTGCTACTTTATGCAAAAGTCACATGGCATAATGAAGTCTCTCAACAAATCTGAACAAAATTTCTGTTTAAAGGTCAGTCTAGTTCATCCAAAGGATTTCAAGGACTTCTATATTGATGAGGACTTTTTGTACTTAATCTAAAGCCTTTGATTAATTGATTAATATGTATGCCTTGTTCACATAGAATTCACATCTCTGATTGATTGATCTCACCTGACAAAGGTATCAGGCTGTAGCCTCTTGTCACTTGCTTTAAATGAAGTGGGGATAATTGATCTGTTGACTCAATCCTCACCTTGCACTTTTCTCAGACTTCATAACATCATTGACTTTTCTGAAGCAGTTGAAATTGCAGATGACCTCTTCCTTCTTGAAAATCTCCTTCCTTGGCTTCCATGATGGCTCACAATTGTGACCCTCTGGAGGATGTCTTTCTGCTTCCTTACTTTTCTAAGTAAGATTTCTAAGACTGAAATAATCCTTTGATTCTAGATTCTTGTGAAGCTCACTCTCTTTTCCCTTTAAGTATAGACATTCCTGAAGTTCCAGTCTTTGAATTCTTTCTGTCTTTCTTTTGACTTCCTTTGGAGAGATTGTCATTTTATTGTTTGAATTATCACTTACATGTGGATGAATTACTAAGAAAACAGATGGTGCAATGGATAGTAGTGATGGGCCTGGAGTCAGAAAAACCTGAATTAAAACATAGTCTGAGACATTTACTACCTGTGTGACCTAGGATAAAACACTTAACTTTGGCCTATCTCAATTTTTTCAGTTGTAAATTGGGGTATTAGCACTTACTTCCCAGAGTTGTTGTGCCATTCAAATGAGATATTTGTAAAGTGTTTAGCATGGTGTCCAGCACGTAGCTGGTGCTATATAAATGTTAGCAATCATTAACATTATTATAAATGATGATGAGGATGATGATGATAAAAATTCTTCACCCATGACCTATCTCCTAAACTCTAATCAACACTTACAGCAACCTATTGGACATTATTCATATGATTGTCCAATCATGATTAATAACCTTCAAATTAAACAATGTCTAGGTAAACCTCAAATTATAAGCCTTATCTCCTAGGATACATTCTATCTCTAAGGGAGAAGGAATGGAGAAGAGACTGATTTATAAATATGTAGAGATGAAGGATTAAGAAATTAGTTTATTCATAGGATTTTACAGGCTGGGGAACTTAATGCTTCACACAGAGAAGCAAAAAGAGTTGGAAGTCCTAGATAGAGCTATGATTCAGTATTATCTATATATAAATCTTCTGGGATTTCAACATGAAGCTCACATTTTAGCCAACGGACAGCAATGGCTCTTTAAGATCAGTAATCGTCTATCATGGCAGGGTGAATTTATGGATTTACAAAGTCCTCAAATAATCCAGATCTTGTGCAAGCATGATAAAAATCCTCTGAAATTTTTCTTCAAATAAATTAGTGCTTAGCTAGCTGTGTTTCTTAAATTAAGTGACTCAGCCATTGTTATCTTGTCAGAAAATACCCTAGGGCCCTCGTTCATATTTTGTAGTAATACGCTGCAGAATTTTTGCTGGAAGAACAAAGCTGCTGGGGGTTTTAGGAAATCACTAGGTTCTATTTTTGTTTGGTACCCTGGCAACTTCAGAAGTGTGCTTCTGAGTATAATATGTTTATGGCAGACTTTTCTCAGGTCAAGTCTCCAGCGACAAATGAGTGGAGAGAACAAAATATTTATTCTTCAAACAACAACAACAACAACAAAACCAAACAAATTTGGAGCATAGGTTAGAATTTCGGGGAACATAGCGGATCACTAAGTTACCAACTAAACCAAGTTATGGGCAAGTTACCGTGAAAATGGAAACCACTCTGGGGAAAGCTACTAAAAGTAGTCACCAAAATCCTAGAAAGAGGTTGGTGGCTTTCTTAGTTATGTCATCGGACCTAATGATCACGCCACATGTAATTTGAGAAAGGAGACCGGATCTAAACCTGGGATTCAATTTAAGTTTAAAAAGTGGACAATGGGCAGCTAGGTGGCGCCAACGTGCACAGTGTTGGTCCTGGAGTCAGGAAGCCTCATCTTCCTTAGTTTACATATGGCTTCATACACTTACTACTCTGGGCAAGTCACTGAACCCTCTTTGCCTCTTTTCCCACACCTATAAAATAAGTTCGGGAGGAAATGGCAAAGCACAACAGTATCCTTGCCAGTACACACCCAAATGGGGTCACCGAGAGTCGGAATGACTGAAACAACAAAAAGGAGAAGTTAGGCAACCAGAGTGATGGGAGACGGTGGGGTGGAAAATGGGTGAAAATGGGAGGGGGCAAAAGAGAAGTCACTGGCAAAAGAGAGGCAAGGGGAGGATCACTTCCAGGAGCTGAGGAAGGGGTGGGGTTTAGTGGCGCTTCCTGTGACTCACTTCCTGTTTGTAAATGACACTGTGACTTTGCAGCATCTAGCTGCAGTCAAGGTGGCTGAAGTCAAGAAAGGCGCTCCCTGCAATGCAGGCCTGATAGGCCTAATGAGACAGGAAGGATAGGCACTGATTCTGGATAGAGAGATGAGGAGTCAATGTTTGGTCTTGTGAATTGTGGAAAAAATGGAGATCACAGCTTGGTATTCAGATTATATGGCGGAGTCATCTCTGTTGACCGAATCCTGGCTTTCAAGAATAGTGGCCAGGTCAGGCTGCTGAGATCCGAAATGCACGCTGGGATTCAGGACTATAAAGTGAAACAGAGAGGGCTAAAAAAGCGTCACCTCCTCGCGGTGCTGCTGTGTCTCCTCTGCCAGATCTGGAACCTCATCACCCGAGAGTTCTTGCAATCACCACGCAGTGGGAATCCCAGAGGTTCTGCTGCTGTCTCTCCATGGCCACCTCAAGGGGAGAGTGGCGGTCCGGAAGCTGCGCCAGTGGAGAGCCTTTATACTCTGGCACTAAAGCTTTCCGGGTCTCTATGTCATCTCTCCATTATGCTCCAAACCTGGCGGATCTGTCTGTCCTGTTTAATACACTTAAGGCACACTGCACTGTCAAGTCACCAGGCTTAATAGCTCAAAAACCAAAATATCCCAGCACTCAGTCAGTCACTGAAAATGATTGTAATTACCAAGAAGGTGCAATGGAAGCATGGTCTTTAACCATGATCTGTATGATATGTATAATAGGCAGAGTTCTGATTGTAGAGTTATTTTTGGACCTATGTTCCAAATACTGGCTCAGTCTCCCTCTTTGTGTAATCTTGGACAACTCAATCTCTAAGTGCCTTAATTTCCTCAGGTGTGAAGGGTGTGTGTGTGAGGTGGCTGAGGGTGAAGATTGGACTAGGTCCTTTTCTAGCTCTAATTCAATGATCCTACTTTTAAGTATAAGAGCTGGCTGATTTCAATCTTATGTATTCTTACAAAGTTTTATAAATGCATTGTGAGAAATATCTTTTTAATAAGTGATCACTTATCTGGAATAGACAATTCTTCAAAAAAATATTTATAGAAATTAGACTTCAGAGGTGGAAGGAAACTTTGAGTTTATTTAGTCCCAAACCCTTAATTTATAGATGAAGTAACTTAAGTCAAAAAAAGATGATTCACTTAAGATCATACAGCAAGTTAATAGTGGTTTAGACTTTAAACCTCGAAGAAATTTTAGAAATCATTTGGTCTGAATCCTGGTTTTTGTAGATGAGGGAGCAGAGACTCGGAGAGGTTAAACAGCTTACTTAAAGTCATGCAAGCAGAAAATGGCAGAGCAAGAATTTGAGCTAACACCCTGGAACATGCTCTTTTCATTACGTCATGCTGCTTCTCCAGACCCCTAAATAATGTGGTGCAAACACATATCCTTCCAAGAAGCCTTTGAAGTCAGGAAACTGTCCTGCTCTCAAATCAGATATCATTTTTAAAGAACTAGATGGTACATTGCTTGGAGAGCTAGACTTAAAGACAGGAAGAGTTCAAATTTGCCTCAAATCCTGATCAAGTCGCTAGTATCTATCTCACAGGGAACTTGTGAGGATCAAGTGAGATAATGTATGTAAAGTGATTTGCAAACCTTAAAGCTTATATAAATGCTATTATTGTTTGTCAAGGAAGTTAGCTATTAATGATCTGTAAAACATCAATATCATAGAGAAGTTGGAAGGAATCATTGTCTACTTTGGCTTTGTATGACTCAGTAAGACTGAACCTACAATGTGGAGATCAGGACAAATGTGATGAACAGCTATTGAGCCAAAGGATGCATACTCTGATAACCATCAGCATGCCATTCCACAATCCACCTCCCATAGTGGTCAGCCAGGGCCAGGGTTAAGCTCTGTTATAGGAAAGCAGGGATAGTGGTGGAATGGATGGTGGAACAGGATGGGTGACATAGGGAAAAAGAGTCAAATCAGTCAGTTAACATTTATTAAGAACCTACTACATGCTTTGCATTGTGCTAAGTACTATTCACGAATTATTCATTTGTTCCCAGGGTTTTGAACTGAAATGGTTTTTAACCAATTAATATGGGGGAGAAGGCAGGGGTCCAGATCATCATTGTTTTGGTTTTCCCTTTTTATTTCCTCATTCAAAGCCCAGTCCCAGTGAAGGATGGAGCTGATAATGAAACATTTTCCTCAGTCTCAGGCAGGACCTCACCCAGTTGGGGAAACTTAGTTCTGATTACAGGGTCTAGATTGTTTTATTTAGACAGAATTCTTACCCCACCAATGTTCTTTGCTCATTGACTGGGTGGAGGTGGATTCCTTTGTATAGATTGCTTGAAGCAGAATGATCTAAGAGTAGTGACTTGATCAAAGTCCTTTCTCCCAAATTCCCTTTAATATATGTCCACCTCTCATTGTAATAGTCATTTTCTTATTAATTGTTAACCAATCAGAATTAATTACCATCCACATTTCCAAGGTTGATTTGAATGTTGACTCTTCTTCAGGAGGACATCTGATTTTGGTGAAGCCCACTGACCTCAATTTATGAAGTATTTGCTAGCAATCATTAATAAACTGGTTATTAATTAACCCAAAATTGTATCTCTTGAACTTTTCACTTATCTCAGAACTTACAATTTCATGAGAAAGTATCTGAATAATTCTGATATATGAAGTACATACTGTCTATGCAAATCTGAAGATTTGCAAATTACTTTATATGTGACTTAATTTTATAGTCACAACAATCCTGGTATGTAGATGCTGTTATTATTCCCATTTTAGAGATGAAAAAAACTAAGCCTGATAGAAGTTAAATTATTTACTCATAGAATCATATAGCTAGTAAAGTATCTGAGGCAGAATTGAAACTCAGATATTCTTGACTCCAAGGCCCAAACTCTAGCTGCCACATATTCTAGCTACCTCTGATGCCAAGGAAGTATCAGATTAAGTCCAGCTTCCACTATATCAGATATCCCCAGGATTTCCTTATTTTCTTTCTTCTTCCCTCCTTCCTTTCTTCCTTATTCCCTCCCTTTCTCCCTCCCTCCCTTTTTTTTTCTTTGCTGAAATACACATCCCCCACTCCCCACCCCGTTATGAAACTGCCTGGCTTCCAGGAGTTAGTACAAATCACAAAGTTCAGTTTACTTGAAGGATTGCACCATAGTGATCTTCAGCATTATGTCATTAAGTGTATCACAGGACAGTCCCAATAATGAGAGCCAGTCAGGGTCAAATCCCTGCACCTTGAGGAGATTATATTTGCCACATCATCACCAGAAGAGGGGTTTCCCTGGTTGTCAATTAACCACAAATTACAAAGATCCCTCTATAAAAATCTGATGGAGCAGTGGAAATAAACAAAAGATTAATATCCAACATTTACATTCCAGTAATACATCATTAATGATCATTATAGAGGACTTGCTTAGTTCAAATGAGGTTCCAGAAGACTGGAAGCATTTCCATGCAGCACTAGGATTTATAATAGCCACCCTGGGGAAGAGCTAGCCCATCAACTTGACAACTCTAATATGCAAGGTAATGGAAATAAGTTGAGGTGAAACCAAAACCAGCAGACACTGAATTCAAGCTGGATCATATGTGATTATTAGAAGTTAGCCTCTTTATTGGAGAGCATTGCACTGTGTTCAACAAGTAATATTTTTAACTTAGTATTCTCACCTCATCAGGATCAGAATAGCTTTAAGAGTGTTTGGAATATCAGTGGTTACAAATGGGAGCCCTCGATTCTACTGTAATTTCAAAGAGTCAAGTTAGGTCTCTCTATTAGGATTCCTTGGTTCTAGTCTAAGCTTTGCTGTATAAAGTTGGATAAAATATATTTAGCTTTTCTGCATTTCAACTTCTGCAGCTAAAGAAAAGGGATAATACAGTCAGCTTTACCTTATTTCATGAGGCAATGATGGCAATCTCAAATAGAAATGGGCCATTAATCCATATATAAGAATCCCTGCAGTCTGCACGATGACTTTGTTTTAAAATGTAATGTTATCTATGTTTCATTGTATTTTTTATTTATTTTCTTAAATGTTTCCCAATTACATGTTAATGTGGTTTGGGCAGTACTAGACAGTAGTATGTGCCACATGTATTCTGCAGCCAGTATGTTTGACACCTTTATCATAGGGTGCTAGGGGGCATAAATGGAAATGTTCTGGAAAACACAAACCATTTTGCAATATACATGTGACAGCATAGAGTGGATTGATCACTTAGTGTCAGGAACTGAGCAGCTGTCAGACTTAGTGTCAGGAAGACACTCACAATCACCAGTTCACAGTTTTAGAGCCATGAGGCACCAAGATCTGTGTTCAAATCCTGATTTAACAATTTATTATCTGTGTGACCCTGAGCCAGTGACTGAATATCTCTGTGCTTCAGTTTCCTCATCTATAAAACAAAGATGCTAGACTTTGTGGTTTCTAAGGTCCCTTCTAATTCTAAGTCTACGATCTTGTGTCCTGTATAAAGTATTGTATCATACTAGTTGACTAGAGTACTGATTTAGAGTTAAGAACACCTGACTCCAAATCCCACCCTGACACTTACTAACTTTGTGAATATGGGTAAGTCACTTGGTTTCTTCTGATCTCAGTTTCCTCATCTGTAAAATGAGGAAAATAACATTTGTAGTCTCTACATCATAGAGCTATTGTAACATTCACATGAGATAGCTGTGTAAAGAACTTTGCAAACCTTACCACATTATAAAATTTACTGTTATAATTATTTTAAATTATTTATGATTATGATTAGTATTAGATATAAGCTATCAATGGTTATAAATAATTTGAAATTAGTAGAAGAACCTAGATTATAACCCTATTCAGTAGTATCTAATTTTTTGGAAAAATCTTTTTGTTCCAACTATTCCAAGGAAACATTTTGGTTAACTTTGAATTGGTCTTGGACATAAACATAAAGAATTTACCAACAGGGGTGGGAGGGAGGGAAATTGGAACAGAAGGTTTTGCAAGGGTTAATTTTGAAAAATTATCCATGCATATGTCTTGAAAATGAAAAGCTTTAAAAAAAATAATAACAGAATTTACCAATAAAGCCTTTCCAAAAATTTATTTATTTATTTTTATTAGTTTGCCCTGTCCCGTGGAGATAGTAAAATGAATGAAATGAATAGCCCTTCCTATTTGCATTGGCAAAATGGGACAGTGGCTGGAGAAATAATGTGCAAGGTTGTTTTATGTACTCATAATTTTCTTTAGATTCATGATTTCATTAATATAAAGAACTCCTTGCAAGGAAAAGTTCTTTATTAACTGAAAACCTGAACTTGCTTTTCAAATCATAGTTTTAGATAAAGAACTGGGGCACTGACACTTTAAATGACTTTTCTAGGAACATTTATCTGGTATGTATGATATCACAAAACTGCACCTAGATGGGGTGAGGGGTGGGGGAGAGGAAGAGTGCCAGAGTGCAGCTAATCAAAACCTTTCCTATTCCAAATGAGCTAATAGAGACTTAGGAAAATTAAGTGTTTGTCAAAGACTGGACTTGAACCCAAGTCTTTCTTATTCCGAGGCTGGCTGGCCTCTCGTTGTAACAATTATAAATATTAATAATAGCCAATATGGGATAGTGAGATAGGGTAGTTTAGCAGAAAGAGCAATAGACTTGGAAATCTTAGCCTGGGATACCAACAATTTACTGCCTGACCTTAGACATAAGCCCTTCAAGTTGTCTGAGATAGTTTATCTGCCTGTAAAAAAAGGGAGTAATATTCACAATAATAATGCTTATTTTACAGGGTTATTATGTGTATCAAATGAGATCACATGTGTAAAGCATAATTTAATATGAGCTAATTTCTATATTCAGATCACTTAACAAGTGAACAAAATGTGGCTAAAGCCAGAGCTATCACTAATGGTTCTTATGCTGCACTAACAAACTCATTGAGAAACAAATTCTGGGATAGATCCCCTTGGAGCTCTGGCTATAGGCCTTGATCTCTTCCAGTAGTCAGGAGACTTTTGGACTGGTGCTTTTGGACTTTGTCCCTGTATGTTTCCTTGCTCCTTTATGGCAGGGCAATAGCTCAAAGAGGATTGTCCACTAAGTAGAAGAGTGAATGTCCACTTAGCAGACTTTTGGGAAAGAGACAAGTTCCGCTTTCTCTCTTCCTTCCTACTCTTATTTCCATCTCTTTTCTATTCTTCCCTATCCCAGAGGATTTTCTCTGTCTTTCTGATTTTATTTATGTCAATCTGTCTGTCTCTACCTTTATTTCTTGTTGTCTCTCTGTCTCTATATGTATTTATCTTTGTGTGTCAATCTGTCTTTCTCTTCTTCCTCTTTTCTGAAAAATTGGCTTAGAGATTTGTCTTCCTGAATGTGATCGCCTTCCCAACCCTATGAGGAAATCCAAGAAAGGATATATAAAGAGATATAAATGAGAGATGAAATAGAGAAAGACAGAAATTGTGTACATTGCTGGAAATGATTTTTGGTATATCCCAATGCTTGAGGGGATTGTACAGTTTTTGGAATCATGACCCTATTTCAAATTCTCCTTCCTGATTCATCTGTGAAAATTTCATTGCAGGTTAGCAGGAACACCAGAAGATAGGCAAAGAAAAAATCTTCCCTCTGTGTCTTGCCCCCTGTATTACCAACAAGTCACTCTTTTGGATGTGGTATATGATTCTTAACTTGTGATCCATAAACTTGGTTTTAAAAAATGTATTTTTACAACTATTTCTTTAGAACTGTTTTCCTTTTTTATCTTATCCACTTAGAAAAGATTATTCTGATAAGGAGTCCATAGGCTACACCAACTTGCCAAAGGAGACCATGGTATATATAAAAGTTAAAGACCACTGATCCATAGCTTAAGAGTTAGATAATTCTCACTAACCAAAAGAAATTATACAAAGAATATTCAGAATGCAACTAGATTCTGTTTGGATATTTCTACAGGAATACCAAAATCCTTTATTATTTTTAATGTGTATTAATAGACTATTACCACTCCTCTTGTCATTTACATCTCCAATTCCCACAATTGTTTTCTAATCTATAGATTAAGAGAACACAAAGTAATAAAATCACCAGGGAGAGATGGTAGATTCAGGTCATAGGCAAGGGAAGTAAGAAGTGGAATCTTACAAGAGGTCAGAGTGTGGAGCTTTGAACATTCTTGGCCCCATTAATGACGTGTTTAGGGAGAGGAAGAAACAGAATGGGCAACCCAGACTAAGGGGAGCCTTCTGTTTCATCTCTAGGTTTCCCATCCATGATGCTCAGTGCACACACCCCTCCTCTTCCTGTCACAGACTCAGTGCTTCCCCAAGGAACCCAAGGGTTAGAACAGGATGTATATAACTCCCAGAGGGAATCTGAAACTACAGCAAAACAAATAAATGAAAAAAGGACTTCCCTTCACGTGCTCTGTACCACAAGAGCATTCATGCTGAAAAAAAGGAAGACTTCTCTAAAAATGGTGTTTCCTTGGCTCCTTAGGGCTAATTAATAAATTCTCAGAAGGGAACAAAAGAAAATTTAGAATTTGTAGGTTATAAGAGTGAGAATTTATACTGGGAAGAACTTTGGAGGGGGAGAAACAAAATATTCAATAAACTTTCTGAATACAAAGGAGATTATAGTTCATGCAACTTCTTGATGACTACTTTTGTGCCAGGTTCTTGGGTCTTTTTAAGGACAACAAGCAAATTTTGAGAGTTCTATGGAATCCTGACTAATCTTTAAATCATGGGAATAAGTCAGGATAAATTCCAGCTCCCCACTCTTGTCAAGTGCCTAAGAATCTAGACCTTAAACCTAGCTCCCTTTATGCCTTGGTTCAAGTACTACCTCTATCAAGAGGCTGTTCTCAATTTCCCCCAGAAATTATTTTATTTTAATCTTGCATATATTTTGTTTCAAGCTTGTACATGTTGTCCATCCTACCTCCCTCCTGTGCCAGTAGAATATAAAGCCCTTGAGGTTAAGGGCAATTGTTTTTGTCTTTATTTCTAACATCTAGCATAATAGATGCTTAATAAGTTCTCAGAGTACAAATAAGTTTCACTGAACTGAAGAGATGATGAATGAATCTTTGGGGGAATATGTCAGGGAATGAAGAAAAGGTAACACTTTCATGGGGAAGTCATCCCCAACTAGAAATTGCAAATTTCACATTCATTCCACTCTATTTAGTCTTCTTCTCAACATTTACAATATCATAACATTATGATAGTTAACCTGAGTACAAATCTAATCATTGTAATTAGTTAGATGAGAAAATCCTTGAGCTCAGAAATTGTGTCTTGTCTTTAAATAAAAGGCACCATATTGAGTGGAAAGAACAGTCATATCCTACTTTAATATCGCAGATATTTAACTGCATAACTCTCAACATTTAACTACCCCAAGTCTCAATCTCTTCATCTCTAAAGTAGATATAATGATAATGCTTACCTTACAAGGTTGATGCAAGGAAGACACTTTGTAAACGTTAGAACACTATAAATTTGAGTTACTACAGTATCCAAATATTTATTGACTTGAATTTAATGTCTCTGTTTTTTGCACCAGGGATAACTAATATTGATGAGACAGTTTCTTTATCTGGACCAAATGATCTTTAAAGTAGATTCCTTTGTAATTATAAATAAAACAAACAAAATGTTTGTTACAATGTTATAATGAAAGAGAGGCAAAGAAGAAAGGAAGTTGTCATTCTATAAAAAATGATAAGGTGATTTTGGAAAGGCCTGGAAAGATTTACATGAACTGATGCTGAGTGAAACAAGCAGAACCAGGAATACACTGTGCACAATAACAGCAAGAATATGAGATGATCTGCTAGAAAAGACTTGGTTTTTTCAGTGATTCAGTGATCCAAAACAATCCCAATAGATGTTGGACAGAAAATGCCATCTGCATCTAAAAAAAAGAACTATGAAGATTGAATGTAAATGTTATGGTCGTTTCTTTTTTCTGTTTTCCTTTATTAAATTTTTTTATCTCTCTCATGATTTTTCCCTGTTGCTCTGATTTTTCTCTTCCATTATGATTCATAAAGCAATATGTATTAAAAATAAATAATTTATTTAAAAAGAAGGAAGGAGGGAAGGGAGGGAGAAAGGAAAGAAGGAAGGGAAAGAAGGAAGGAGGGAAGAAGAAGGGAAGAGGAGGAAGCACAGAAGGAAAGGAGGAGGAGAAGAGGGAGGGAGAGAGGAAGGAAGGAAGGGAAAAGGAAGGAGGAAATAAAAGAAGAAGGGGGAAAAGGGAGGGAGAAGTAAAGGAAGGAGGGAGGGAGGAAGGAAAGAGAAAAGGAAAAAGGAAGGAGGGAAAGAGGAAAAAAGTACAGAGGGAGGGAAGGGAGGAGGAAAGACTGAATGAAGGAAGGAAGGGACAGAGGGAAAGAAGAAAGAAGGGAGGGAGGTTAGGGGGGAAAGAAAGGGAGGGAAAGGGGAAGAAAGGAAGGCAAACGGAAGGAAAGAAGAGGGAAAGAAGGAAGGGATATTTATATACAGAGAGAGATAATAAATTCCTGTGTATACATACAATGCATACACATATATATGTACATATATATATATATATATATCATTCCCTCCATAGTAATCATATGAGGAAAGAATTACACGAAATCAGTATACTCATTTTTTATATAGTGAAACTTAGATGCAGGGAGGTAATCCTGGCCCTTAGCCTAGAGCTGGTAAATCTCACAATCTATGTGAAGCCAGGTCTCCAGAGTTAATCTAACACGACTCATCTTTTCTCCTGTGCCCCATTTTCAAGGAGCCCGTCTGGGACTGCATTGCAGCTGCCAAGCTTGGCACAACTTCTGCTGCATTTTAATTGGACTCATAGTCAAGTGACCAGATTAGGGTGTTGGGGGGGGCACTCAGAATATATAAAATGTGAAAGTAGGTCTCTTTGATGGCTTGAGGAATTGACACGTGGAAAATGTAATGCATTATTGACAAATACATAGGCAGGCTGCAAAAAATAATTAACACAGGCAGAAAAGAAATAGGAATGAAATGGAGCATAAAGACTTTGAAAGATTGGGAAGTGTCCGCTGAAATTGCCAAGCTCGTGTCAGAGACATAATTAAAAATTTCCAATAGAACAGGTGAATAGGCACTCAGGAGAGTGTGATGTAAACCCAGGCAAGGTGGATCATTCTGGGAGTCTTCACTGAGGTACTAATCAGCGTTTTATGTTTAACTTTGCAGTGCACATTCTAGCAGATGGGGAAAGCTCTTAAAAGAAGATAGCTAAGCGGAATGTTACCTCCTTTACATATTCATAATAACCATCCCTGAAATCGTTGCCTGCTCCAAGGAAGCACTGTAGGACCGAGCCCTCTGAACAGAAACATAAATATGTGCAAAAAAGTACCATAATGCCATCTGCAAAACTGCATCCCCAGAAGAGGTTGTGGGTTGGGAAGGAAAATGTTGAAGCTCCCCATTGGAAAGGGTTTTAAGGGTGTTATACTAAAACCATACGGCCATTGTTCGTTGCAGAGCCTACGAACTGATTAACTTCCATGATAGGAAGTTAAAAGCACCAGAAAGCACTTCTTCAGACCCGATATTGCACGGGCGCCTGGGCACATATTGACACATATGCATATTCTTATGGGAAGCGGTATTGCTGCAATAACAGAAACAATTAAGTGGTGGATTGTGGGTACATTAAAAGAGAACAATCCTTCATGATCAGAATGACTTTTTTGCTCATTCAACAACAACAAAAAAGACTCTTATTTTTTATTTGTTGGCAAAGCCAAATTAGAAAAAATATATATCTTTACGACCATAAGAGACAAATGAGTGATACCAAATATCACTAAAAATGCTATTAATCTACAGTGATATAAAATTACCATCTCAGCACAAAGAAAGCCTATATAATCTGAATTTCTCCTGCATCGTAAAAACGAATGAGAAGCGAAATTGAGAGTAAGTATGCTTTTGAGATGCTGTTAAGAGTTACATGCATTGTTAGCAAATGGGGTCAGACTCATTGAAGATTTACCTTGAGAAACACATTTATAGGGAATGAAAAACATACCCAATTGGGAACATATCATCACCTTTCATATTTGATGGTGTCACTGCTGAGGGTAATCCTTCTTTTTTAAATTGATTCTATATCAATTTGGCTTTAAAAATCTCCACATCACTATCTGTCCCTGTAATCCATATTTTATCTCAGGGCCTCAAAAGAGGGTATTTTTCAGGGATGTAGTATATCAGACTCTGGTGACACTTCTAAAATATGAATTATCAGAGTTAGATCTAGGTTGGGATGGTGGTGTTTTGTCTCAAAGTGCAAAAAAGTAGAGGACACTGAAGCATTTTTAGTCCTTTAGCAGTTAAGAAACAATTAAGAATTTAGTACCTAGTTAGCAAGAATAATTAGTTCAAATAGGAAGCTTCCTTCACTTACTCTGCCATATCCCAGATTAACTCTTCAATCAGTCACAGAGGAAGCAATAATTAATTCCTAATCTGTGTCAGGCCCTGTGCTCAAAGGCAAACAGGAAGCAGCCTCTGCCCTTAATGTGCCTACATTGTCAGAGGAAACAACATGTAGGTATATCAGCAAATACAAAGTAAATAAATGGTTATTTTGAGAGAGGGGGATGGGGAATGGTCAGGAGAAATTTCTTCTAAGGGGGTGATTGAGCTGAGCCTTGAAGGAAATGAAGGATCAAAGAGGCAGAGGTAAAGTAGGAGTATTTAGCACTGCCTACCCCTTCCTTCTACTTGCTCCAGGCATAAAATTATTCATTACTAATCTAAGTACAATCCACAGACCAAGTGATCGCCTCTATCCATGTAGGGTCTAACCTGTTAAAATCTTTGATCAAACCAGGTAGATGTGAGGCCATCATTCCAGACCATGCTGTCATATTTTGGAAATAAGACCATCATGGGGAGGACCTAGCTTTCCCAGGACTCCAAGGGATATATGGGTGAATTTAGTGTCCAGAAGAAGGGAAAATGAAGGAATCACAGGGCTCAATCCGAGTGCCAGAAAGTATAAAACAACTATGATAAGATGAGAGCCAGAAAGCGGAAGAAATTGGAATAGTCTGGGAGATTTGCTTCTACCATTACCTTTATTAAAAAAAATTTTATTAAGAAATCTAAAGATGAAGCTTCTGAAGGAGTAAATTGAGCTAGATTTAAAAACCTGCTCCATTTCACAACTGACAATACATGATCAAAATCCAAAGGAATGAGGAAAAAACATGGTCATGTTTTCCTTTTAGCTACTCTTTCTGTTCAAAGCACTTTTATATCAAAAATCCGAGTTCATTTTCATAGCATTGCTAAGAAATATATAAAGGCAAGTGTCCAGAGCCCTATCATTAGAGGAGATAATTGAAGAATTAATTTTGGGACTAACTTGAAGTAACAAAATTAATAAAGGGCCAAATCAGCTTAAAACCCTAAATCCCACTTTTTGTCCATTGCTCTTTCTCTTAGAGTACACATCTATTAATATTAACTTTGCAGCCATAGATCCTGGACATTGTCTTTTAACCCAAAATGACTCTACAGAATCAGGCAAAGTTTGTCTGAAGCATTTTTATTTTTTTTTAAGTTTGTTCTCTGCTAGCTAACCCAGAAGACAGACACTAATAAATTAATCTGCCTTGTCCCTGTACCCCAGTATTTATATTTTATATCATTATATTTTAACTGGAACATTTTGAAAGTAGAAGCAGGTAAACAGATATAATATTGGGTAATAAAGGTGAAGGAAAATATTTAGGGGACAGAGAACCAAATAGATGGCCCTCCAATTACTTCATGTAGACAGCTATTTATTCTGTTTAATTCATGAAACTGGTCAATAGCTGAGGCCCAAAGTTCTTATTCTCTAATTCTTTTGACTTGAAAAGTGCTGTAACGATGTAGGGTCTCTTCATGTTGCCTGTACATCTCTCTAGCTGTATCCATTTTTGCCTACTGACTTAGCAATGCATTGTGAATACCTACTGAAATCTAAGACAGCCCTCTAAAAAAGTCTTTACTTTTTTCTTTTTTTATGAATATAATAATCACTAAACATAAACATTTCAATATACAAAGAATAAAAAAGAGGATTATATGTGAGCTGTAAATGTGTATTATCTAATTTTTTTTAAATTTATCTTAAATTTAGAAAGGCAGCAAAAAAACCCCTCCCATTTACTTGTTGGTCCCTTCTGAATTTTTGTATATTTTTTCTTTTTTTTAATTTATAAAATAAAAAAGCATTTCCATAACATATGAGAATAAAAAAGATTGTACATGAAACTGCAAATATACTATCTATTCCTTTCAAATATGTGTATTTTTAAATAGAGATTTTAAAAAAGAATAAAACACCAACAATCCTTGTTTTTTCTTTTTTTTTAATCTCTATCATTACCAATTTGCCCTACTCTTCAAGTAGAAATCCTTCCTTATCACATAGATACAGTTAAACACATCAGCATATTGGCCATACCTGAAAATGTATCTATTTTTTTTTCTTTTCTTTTTCATATTTAGGGACTGAGTTCCAGGACCTCTTATTTGCATCACATGCCATCTATCTAGGATGTTGTTGGATAATAATGTTTTTTCAGACAGAATTTGGTGTGTAATATTCATTAAAAAATATGAGTTAGCATTTCACACAGAAGGGATCTGGAAGAAAAATGTTGAAATTTTTCCTTTTTTGACCAGACGTCTGCAAGCTGCAGGTACTTCTGTTTACAGAGGCGCCTGTGAATCATTATGAACCATGCGTCTAATTCCTCTGGCAGTCCGCAGCACCCAAGATGCTTGTGTCAGATCAGATAGCACCTCTTTGGTCATTTTGATTTCCTTTCTTCCCTTTGAAAATGTTTGCTTTAATGTTTTCAAGTTTACTGATGTTCAGACATCAACTTTTCCAGACCCACTTTCCAGTGTCTTGATTGTAGCACCTGGAATAGAGATCTACTACAAAGCTTAAGTTTTCTGTGTCTGTATGAGGGGGAAGGGAAGTCAAGGGGGAAATATCCTCATCTTTGGGATCTGGGTTGAGAGTAATTTAGCTGTTGGCATTGAAAATAGCTGAGACATAATGTGCTCTTGATTATTGATATCATATTACTCTGCAAAGAAGTACAAGTTTTCCAAAAAAGAACAAAGCAGCACAAATAATGAAAACTTAAAGTGGTATATATATTTAAATTCACAGTATTTGAAATTATAATTACATATATGTTAATTGTTTCAGCCAAATGGAAATATGTAATGAGAATCAATCAAATGATAGGCTTTCTAGAATGTGAAAGGAACTAGTTGTGCATTAGTGTTTTAAGTGATTAATGTCACAGTGAAAAGAATGAGTATCAGTAGGGTTATTTGTCAATGGTCAGGCAATATTATGTGATGGGAAGGGCCTTAAATTCAGAGTTCAAATCCTAGTTTGGATTCTTGCTGTTGAATAACTGGGCAAATCTTTGAATTCTGCTAGCCTCAGTTACCTTAGTGTGTAAAATAAGGATAATGATATCCTTGGCAAGCGAATGCATAGGATTGATGCAAAGCTACATAAAGGTAAGTATTTAAGAGAGAAGAGAAGCATCCTTTAGTGACCAAGACTTTTTGTTCAAAAGTATGAAAAAACAAGTAAAGAGTTTGTCATAGATATGTAGCAAGATTCTATGTGAGGCGAGGACTATTCCCGATGTGTCATAGAGTATTTTTGTGTGGCATTGGAGGGAAGGAGGATAGACATTTCTAGTCTTTTCTCTCTGACATTAGCCAAAAAAGGGAAGCAGGAGGTTAAGGTTGGAAGCCATTCTGCTCTTCTCAAACAGAGGGAATACTGGGTTAGAACTGTTATCTGTTCTCCTGAATATTGTTTATCTATGGGTAAAATTGATTTTGATCTAACTTTTGATCACTATTTCATTGCTGGGGAGAAGCACGATCCCAAGTTTTACATCTGAAGCTTGACCTATTTCCTTTCAAAAATCATTTCCACAATGAACACACACTTAGCAAAGAAAACCAATTTATCTAAATCATCAGCAAAAACAAAATCAAAGAAAAAAATAGGAAAAATATATACTCGATGATAGAGAGTGAAGGAGCTCTTCAAATGGGAACAGATAACTCAGCTCAACCAAGAAAGTCTTAGACCTTACCTACTGTGGCAAGCTGGGGATAGGGACATGATAAAGACTGCTAGCTCCTCTCAGGACAATTTCTTCCCAGAGTCTTTTCCTTCATCAGTATGAAGAGGGGTTGTCATCCTCCATCTTCCTTCTTGAAGATGGAAGCCAGAAGAGAAAAGTTTGAAGAGAAATAAAAATTGATAAAACTGAATAGTTATTTTCTCTCTTGCTCTTGACACATCTCAGGGATTGACAGATAGAAGATTGATCTCCATAAATAAGAAGAATCCCTTACTAATAAGCTTTGGAACTTGGGGGAAAAATCTTTGGGCCATCATTCCAGCTTCTTGGAAGTAAGATCCTTTTTAATTCACAAGATTGGTAATTGAAAAAACCCTATGTCTATCACAAGGCTAGGCATACTTAACTTTATGGTATTTAGTTTCATGTTACATATAAAGCAAGTTTCTGGTCAGAAACAATGCCTCATTTTGTTAGGATATAAACATCTATTGCACCAGAGGCATTGAAAGCCACTGATTGCTTCCTAAAGTGTGTCTTTCTTTTAGAATTACAAACTGCCAAAATAGTGCAGCAGAGAAACTACTTAAAACAGAAGAGCAATGATACAGTGAGGCTACATAAATTTTCTTGGAATGGGAGTGGAAGAACCTCATTTATTAACCAGAGTCGGAACTCTCTAGCTATCAACTTGAAGATCTGGTTACTAAAGATTAAGAGATCATCAATTCTTTATATTATAGATGAGGAATTTGAAGGCCAAGAAGATTAACTTGCCCAAGATCATGCTACTAGTTAGCAAGATAAGTTGCAAATAGTCTTATATAGCTTCCAGGGTGCTTTACACTGAAATATCTCTCATCATCCCTGGAGAGAAAGTAAGCCATTTCAAGAGATAGTTTAGCTTATAGCACTTATCTATTTTCTGAGGAGCTCTGCCCTTTATGTGCCCATGTTACATCAGAGTGACATGATAGGAGACAATGGTGATGTCCCATTGAATGTACCAATATATGAAAATTGTTTCTACTTTTAATATAAGTTCCTTGTGGTCAGAGATCATTTGATTTTATCTTTGTATCCCTAATAACTAGAACAGTGTATGCTACTTAATAGATATTTAATAGGTGTTTGTTGATTTATTGAATGGAAAGGCAGAGATTTTTCCTCTTTCTCAATTTCCTAAAGGGAAAAGGGGAGAAGGTGGTGTTTATATTCTGTAGGGCACCAGCAAAATGTGGGAATTTCATTGAGTGTAATTAATGGATAATAATATTGCCATGTCCAAAAAGTTAGACTGAAAGCCAAAGTAGATTGTTATGAGGCTTAAGCATAGTAAGAATTCATGAAGAAAGAGAATGGTGCATAGTAAGTTCGGGAGCTAACTTTTGTATTGAGGAAAACTTGGGTTCAAGTTCTACTGTTATCATACACTGGCCATGTGGCCATGGACCAATTATTTATCTTTTTTTTCATTTTTTTAATTTTATTTGCATAACATATGTGTGGGTAATTCTTCAACAATAACCCTCACATAGCTTTCTGTTACAAATTTTTCCCCCCAACTCCACACCCCTCCCCTAGATGGCAGGATATCCACTACATGTTAATTATGTTAAAATATTGGCAAATCAAATATATGTATACATATTTCCAAACTTATCATTGTTGTGCAAGAAAAATCTTATCTACACAAAAAATATATCAGATAAAGGAAACACAATGTAAGCAAACATCAA